>SNQJ01S0082605.1:9018-35132 GCA_010110895.2 Picea sitchensis
TCTATAATCCAACACCTCCTATAGTGACTCAAGCCTCTACATAAGAGTCTATTTTTTCGCTCATATTTGGTTTATCTCTTGGTTAAACTGCCTATTCTCCATTATTTTTGCCATGTTCTCTGTAGGTGGCAGAGTATTCATTATGTCTTTGATCTTCTATGCCTTCTCGGGCACAGTTTGTAGCCTTTGAACTAGTTCCTGTAGCTCTACATTTTCCAGTAACTAAGTCCATATTTGTGTGGTTTATTAATACAATTTTTCACATTCTTCATCCAAACCCCTTATTCTCTCTACAATTGTCGTTGTTTTATTCTACTTTTACTCTCTTTGTTATGGCAGTGTTCTTGGCATTGTGTGTGCTTCTAAGTTAACAATATTCGCACAAAATACTTGAATAGTTTCATTGATCTTCGTTTCTTGTTCTCCCAATGTGGCCTATTATTCTATGTATACTTCCAATATATTTCTATATACTTCATGCATTGCATGATGCATTCATTCTTGTATCTGTGTCACCTCATCCCATTCTTTCACTAGTCTACTATATTCAATGTGTAATGCTATGTTTTCCTCATTCACCTTAGCTAGATCCATCTTGATCGACTCCACATGTAGCTGAATTTATTGTATTACACTTGAATGTAAGTTGTGTAACACATCTACTGGAAGTTGTGACACCACTAAGTCAATATGACTTAGTTCCTGTGCACGATCTTGCATATCGGTCGTTGGAAACTCCAATGCCTCTACTGATAACTTCAAAGTTCAACACTCTCCTAATGTTGATGGTTGTGATCCTGTATTCTTGGATGTACTCTCAGTTTGTTCTTCTTATTTTGTTCTGAATGCCACTATCCTAGTTGCCTCCAAAATCTGATGCATTGTGGAAATATATTCCTACATGTCCAAGTGCATCTCCTCCTGCTTCTTTGCAAATTGCAAAAATGACTCTTCAGTGACTTCCTTAATTTGATCACCAATTTTCTATATTCCATCCTCCTTCAATGATTGGATAGACACTTCCTTTGTTTCTTTTCTCTTCTTATGCTTATATGTTTATTTTTCATTGGATCGTTCCTTTATCTTTCCTCCTGTGGGTGGTGGGATTTCCTGTATGTCATATTCTCCATTTCCTTGTTCTCCTTGTTCCCCTTATACTTCTTGATCCTTTTTTGGTTATTTTTCCTTGTCTTCTGGTTGTTGGGTATATGTCTATGATGTTCTTATATCTAGGATTTTACATTCATCATCCTAGTCCTTCACAATCTAGCTAATGTATTTCTCTATCACCCTGTAATGAGTTGCCGATCACTATTGATATGGATCCTTCCATGCCTGAATATACATATTGTGTTGTCCTTCCTTAAATCACACTATACCTTTATAGGCTTCAAATATCTATGGTTGAATGTAAGAATTTCTCTCAATGCATTGACTGATATTTTCCTTGTATATGTAGAAGATAACATTGTTATCCATTTGTTTTTTCTTATTCGTAGTATGCCACAGAGACACAAGAACAGTTTCTACATTCCTTCTAGGAACTACGTCTCTTCTAGTTCCCTCCAACCAGTTAATGTGATAAAAATTAAAAACCATTCATAATGGAACTTTGTTCCTTTCTCTTGTGCCTCCCTGCAATCCATTAAAAATTCATTTACCAGAAATGTCGACCAGTTCATAATCACTCCCACTACGCACTTCTCTAATGTTTCTATGGCTCCTGCTAGTACCTACTCCTTGATAAATTTTCTTAGTAACTTAAAATATAGTATCTACGTCATAACCCTGACAATATCACCATTGATGCTCGCTACAGTCAGTCCACACACTCCTCTATGAGTGCCAAATTTTTCCTTCATTCTCTCTGCTAGTTCTTTCTCATGAGCATTGTACGTGAATAATGGAAAAGGGTATTCATCAGGTGTTGGTAATACTGTAATCCATGCAATCAACTAGGTGTCTATCGATACTTCTCTATCCAACCATTAAAACCCTCCATGGATGAAAATGAGAAAGAAATTAATGCAAATATTGATCTTCATGCTCCTTCTAAAATGGGGTATTTCTAACAGGTTTAAAATACATGTTTGTTGCTACCCTGCCGCCCATTCCTTTGGCTCGATTATTACTACAAATGATATAGGTTTCATTCTTGCATGCAAATAGTCATGTGGCGCTAACTTTGGAAACGTCTTTAAATCTACTAGCTCGTGATCTGAATACCTAATGCTACTTATCATGCCCAACATATCTCCTTCCTAGTGACCCCAAGTGGAATCACTAGTGTAACCACATCATACTTCACCTCCTTCTGTAATCTGACCTATTATTCTATGGGTTCTCTTGGCGGCACATATGCTCTGGGAAATTTAATTAGATCAAATGTCTTGAGGATTTCTTCTTGTGTTGGCATTGCTTCCTTCTTATTGAATTATTTATTTGTTCCTAACGTAAATGATCCTGCCTTTGGTGGAGCCATTACTCTCTGTAAATATGCTCTATCTTCAACACACTCATATTTCTCTATAACAAACCCGACTCTATTCTTCAATAGACTTGGATTTATCTGCAACACAATTTACTCTCTTTGACTATTTTTTCTCTCAAATGTGCATGCAAAAATAACCTTTACTCGTCACCTCCTCATCTTCTTTTATAGTGTGTTGCTAACTGTTATCTTCCTCTTAGCTCCCAAACCTTCAGTCCCATCCAATTATACTAACATTCAATTCCTTCAATATTTTTCATTAAATTTGGATTATTCTACAGATCATGGTCTAGATCTTGCCAACATGTCAAAATCTTGTCGCCATTTTTCATTTATGACTATGCATTTTCGTTGTCTCCCCATCATGTTTTCTCTTTAATTCTTGTCTCGTCCTTTGTGTAGGTATTTATCTTGGTTCTTCAATTATCCTTTATGTGATCCATTCTTGCAACATTTTGTTTTTCATCTCCTTTTCCACTAAATTGAATCTTTGAACAATTCTTGATTCATAACTTCAAACCTTTTTGTCTCTTCAAATGTTTATTGGATTTATCTCAAGCTCTTTCATTACTTTTCCTTTTTTTTTTCTATAATACACTATACAAATACTATGGTACACATACTGTGTGGTCAAGATAGTGCATAGAATCATGGTTATCCCTACATTTTTAGCCAAATACCATTTACCATTCCTTGCACCATTTCCCTGTTTAATTTTTCCAACTCAGCAACCCTTGCCTCTATCACAAACCTTATCACATATGGACCCAAATAGTGCATTTGAAACTTTCCGGGGTGCTTCAAAAACTTGTTGTCATAGAGTAAAACTAGCTCTCCCATATGAAACTTCTTATTTTTGATGTGTCTTTCATGACATTCCTTTTCATGTTCTTTTAAACTAGCTAATGAAATCCTATGACGGAACAATCCTCTTCTAGTTCCACTAGCTCTAACAAGTTCTTCTCTATTGCGTTAGAATCAATAACCTCTATCAATGCAGAATCAATAAGCTCTATGAGTGGAGAAATGTGCAAGCTCGACACAATGAATTCCATGGGAATAAATGATTCCTAGCCATATACTAATCTAAATGGTGTATGTCCTGTGAACTTATTACTTATCTCCCCGCCCCCCCAACATTGGCTTCTTAACTAAATATCTCAATGTAGAATGACATGTTTTTTCTTTCACTTTCTAATTATATAATGGGTTCAATTTGTATGGTATCTTATTTAAAGGATTGGCATCTAGATTCAAAGGGACATTCATTTCTCCTAGCTCCCCAGTAATCCCTTTCATATCTGAGAACATTGTCGGGAATAGGTCCTGATATTCGTGTAGTAAATTAGAAATTTTCTCAAAAATTTCTTCACTCCAGTAGTCTCCTATGTTCACGAAATTGGGATGATCCTTTGTACCAATATTCACCTTGTGTATTTTCAACAGATTTTCATGCACAATAGATTCAAGCTATGGTCCTTCTATTGTGTGCTCTCCTTCAGTTTCTGGTACTTGTAAATTTATCGAGTCATCGTATTCCTAGTATTCATCCTCCTAGTCTTCTTTAGCAGTTTTATAATTGTCCAACACTTCTTCAACAGTCTCATAAAATATGGGTGCACTATATAAGGGTATTGATCTCATCAAGTCTTCTAATATAAAAATATTTTTCTTGGTAACCTGCAGAGATGAATTAATCAAAGGAGAATCATCTTCAAAACTGAAAGTTAATTTGAAATTACAAGTGAAACCTTCCCAATATGTTGTTCCTTTTTTCACTTCCAGTTTTATATACCAATTCTTCGAGATCACGTCCAATGTGTGTACAAACATGTGCACCCAATCTTTCTTAGGTACTGAACGCAATGTCATTCTTTACTATGTAATATGATTTGTAGGAAAAATCAAACCACTATACTTCTGCACAATATATTCAATCTCTATCCTGAACCTGGCTTGTAAGAGCCTTTTACACTATTTCCATTTATCTATCCTAATCTTGTACGCAACCCATCATCTCATAAGAGTCACTTTAAGTGCAACATTTAAAGCAAGTAATCTTGGTTGATCTGGTATCTACATTTCAAACTCTTTTACAAAACAATCCATATCAGTTAGTCCATCATACTTTGGGGGATCACATACCTCAATTCCATTCCATTGTAATGAATGGGTAATCTGAGCACATTTCCTTGTAGATAATCAATGGAATCTATTTTTCCATTTTTCCAAGCCTTCTAATGAATCTGATATGCATGAGTTGATACTTCACCAACTAAGTACATCATCATTCATAGGATTAACATAGTCATCCATCCACACAGTCATATTGTAAAGGTTATTAATCTCTTTCCCCCTTACTGGTTCCACATATCATCTTCCTTCAGTAAGATCTAATGGTGTAGTAACCTTCCAGTATTCTACTTCAAATATCATATGTCTCTTCTTCAAATCGATAATAGTTTGGTTGTCAAAATAAAAATCTATTCCATGTAACATCGGATAGGTGTACTACCATCCACTATCTCGATTACTTCAAAATATGCTATGTTGTGCACTCCATCAATATTAACATTTACCCTTGTCAGTCTTCCAATCAAAACCATCTTATGTACATTGTCTAACCTCAACTGAATGGGTGACCATATCAACTTCATATTTCCCATCATTTCCCATGTCTACTTTGGAATAACATTCACATTAGATCCCAGATCCAAGATGATATTATCCATATCATAGTCTCTTATCTGCGCAATAAGTCAAAATTCCTTATTTGTCATTTTCTTTTAGTGCACCTGGTTAACCACTTGTTGTGAAACAGGTATTTCTTTATCTTACGTGAACTGGTCAATCATCCCATGTATCACAGTCAATGTAGTTTCATCCTTCATTAGTTCTAAACAAATATTTAAGAAATTTTTCAAAGTACTTACCTTCTCAAATTACCTTTTTGAGTGGTCATAGACTGGAGCTGTATCATACAAAAGTGGCCTATCATATATACATGGCATGTTTGAAGTCAATGCTACCCATTCTGGTTCTATCATCTCCTTCCTTACTTGCTTATAAGTTTCTCTCTCTTTCCAAGGGTCGAATTTCAGAGAAGGTTCTGTTGATTTCCTGACCCAGTGGTGGATCTTATTTACTTTGTGTGTTGCATCAACTCTTGTTCTTTCTCCTTCACACGTAAATACTACTATTCTTGGTAGATATCCATGCTCTTCTGCTTCTATCATTTATACATTATGGTTCCTTTTCTCCCGCCACTTCATAAGGATAGTCCTCAACTTCAAAATTCAAAAATTTAGGTGTCTGAGTTGTTCATGGAAAGTTTGAATTCATTCATTTATGTGAGAAACAAGGGCAGCCAATTGAAATTCGGGTTGAGTCATTTCACACAAATTATACAAACTATCCTGTGGGTTGAGAAACCCTCCAACAAAATTCAACCAACATTTCTTCAAATCTCAAGGAAAGAATCAATCTGGCCAAAACTTGACAATCTTACTTGTCTGTGTTAACTGAGAAATTGACAAAAAATTGGCACTAAGGTTTAGTACATGATATACATCAACGATTCTCCCATGCTGACAGGAAACATCACCTTGACCAATAATGTTAACAGAAAAATCATGAAAAACTTAGATATTTATCTCCATACCTTCATCTAAGGATGTGAACAATGAATCATCCTTAGCCATATGATGAGTGCACCTAGATTCAACTACACATTCATTCTACACAGAATGAGACAAAAAGGCTTTCTAATTTTCAACTTGGAAGGTAAAATAATCAGTGGGTCGACAAACAATGTACATGTCTCCTTCAAGGAATTTGAGCTTCCCCTCTAGGTCATCTCTCTTCTTGTAGTATACCTTCTCTAGATGTCAAGTCTTTCCATAATAATGACATGTATTCTTATTTCAACTATAATGAGGTGAATCTATCCACCCTTTAGGTTTCTAGTCGAGGCATATAGGTCTTTGTATAGGGGCATCAAATCATACTCCTTCCTTGCGATTTGACATGCCCTTTCCATTAAACAAGTGGGATTGATGTTTACCACCAATATTTCCTTCATAAAAAAATCTATGTTGATTAGTGATCAATAAGCCATATAGAAATTTAAAGGTGTATTACTTACCATATTCCTTGTGTTCCTACCACTTGGTGGATAAATTTGAATGAACATGTCGAATGGTGTTCTCAAATTTATTAGGACCATCTCAAAGAGTTCTTCGTCTTTCTTATGACAATATTTCCACATTCACCTAATTTCAATTGTAGTTGTTTCACATGTGCCAAATAATCCTTTATTCTTTCGAAATAATGACGATCAAGAGAGATCAAATATTTTTATGATTAAATGACATGGCTTTCATCGACTATGTCGAATAGTGACTTCAACTTCTTCTAGAATTGATGAGGGAAGTCAATTCCACTGATGTGAAAATGAATATCTCACGAGATATAGGTCGTTATGAACCCCACAACCTCATCCTTATTTCAAACAAAAACAAATTTTCCTTACTCTTTTGTTGGATATGTGTTGTGAGTGGGAAATCCCTCTACGGACTAGCAATTAGGGTTGAAATATGCATGCAAAAAATAATTAAAGATCTCTACTTTCTACCGTCATCCCATACCTAATCCACAATATTCTTAATAAAATACATAGTTAAGTGAGAATACCTTATTACAGGCGTTTGATGTAGATCCTTCCTTACGCTTGATCATTTTTTGATTGTAGCTCTCCTCCCAAGGTTGGCCTGCATTCACACAAAACAAACAACAAACTCCACATGCATTCAATATATAGATTAATGGGTTAGAGATTCGATAAACAAGTATACAACAAATCATAAGAACCTCATATGGTGGGATGGGAATAGTATCTCTTTATTATTAACTTCAACAAATCAACTTACAATGATGAAGCCGACCGCTACTCCACGAACCTGGTCCTGGGCTCCTCTTCAACTGTTCTCCAACTTCTTTGCTCTATCTTTCTCTTTGCACAAGGAAGGCTAAAGGGTTGGGACAAAGGGAATATACAAATGGGTATAGTTTCTTTACTATGATTTTCCTCTTCAAATGGGACCCCTAACCCTTCTTTTATAGGCTAGAAGAAGCTAGGTATTTGGTCGAACCCTCGGCCATGCATGGATGAAAGTTTTAGTTAACTCACCCAAAGTTGTGTGTTATGTCAACAACTTTCCTTTTTTCGTGCTTCTGTAGGTCCACACGGGCTGTAGTGGGCCAGCTAGCATGGACACTGTAGATCCACACAGGATGTAGTGGGTCAGCTAGCGTGGACTTTTAAAAATGGAGTTTTTAGAAGAGTTGTTCAGTAGTGGCTTGGTAAAGAAGGGCTATGGGATGGCCTGATTCCAGGTAAGCATGTATTGTGTAAATTAGGGTTATAACAGATGCCCCCTAATGTCTGAGGTCAGAAGAGCATCTAATGGTCGAAATACATTAACAATATTCACCGATGTGCCGAACAAGTGAGCCCAGGGACCAGAAATCGGGAGGTGTCGTCTGCAAAATAATAATTGTTTCACCAAGGCAGGCATACCCATGCTCAGAATAAAATAAAATCATGGCTACCAATCAAATACACTACATATCCATGTCATATAACTATATAAAGTTTAGCCGCGAGAAATACACAACATAGCTACATCTCAAAATCAAAAAGATATATTTGTAGAGTATCCATCTTCTAGAAGCTGATAAGACCTGATGGCTGGAGATGAGGTCTTCAGAGCTCGAGCAACAACTTCAAAATCTTCAAAACTCAGGTAGGAGTGTAATATGAGTGTACGACTTCACTACCAAGAGGTCTTCGATGGCTCGTCGATCATGGACTAGAGAATCTTGATGATCAGACTGAAGGCTTCATTGATTTCGAACAAAGACTTGATTGGACGTTCAGGATGGTTGGGCATGAGGGAAAGAGAGAAACTGCAGAGGGGCCAAATCAGGCTTGGTAAAAACTTCCCTTGGACAATATCATGATAAATGATGAGACTCAGGCAGCATGGAATTAATAAAAGTTTACGAGGTAGGAGGTGACGCAAACTCTCCATATGTTTGGAAGAATAACCAAACAGAGGAGGACATAGCTCTATGTAGAAAGAAAAACTTCCTAAGGTCATATTAAATCCCAGAGTTTGATGAACAAATGGACCAATGTTCTTTATCCAAGGGTGACTCATTATGCTGCCAATAACGAAAATACATTTCCCTTCCTGTTTTTGGGGTATATTTGATTTTTTTTTGTCTTTTTCAATAATGTTGGAAAGCTTGAAAAATAATAAAATAATGCTAGGTTACAAACGAGGATCGAGTGTTGCAAACATACTAGTTCTAAGCACACAGAACACAGGGATGCTCAGGGAAAAGGGACATATGCAAGAAAAGGACACTCGGGAAAAATCCTTCAGGGGCCAAAGGTGTCAAGACGCAGAGCCAAAGTGATACAAGGATTGCGTATAAGGCATGCTTCAAATGGTTTCGTTGGGAGAAACATGGAGCCAACATTTAGACCAAAAATGTAGGTATGCAAACGTGGTTAACAAAACACACAATGGTAACGTCCTTCGATGTAAGTTTAACAAGCCCAGAGAAGGCAAGCTCGACGATTTTTCATATTTAGAGAGTTTGAAAAAATGTAAAAGGAGACTCCACTAGGGTATCTATTTCGAAGGTAGTCTAGTCGGTTCAAAAAAGGGGTAAACTAGCACCAAAAACACGTCTATTCAAAACAATTTTAATGAGGGTGATAAAGACAAGATCACTTGACCGTTTTTTCATTTTTAAGGAGTCTAAAAAAATCTTAACTATGGACTCCGCCAGGAATGTTCTTTTGGACCATTTTAATGAGTGTGAAAGAATAAGGTCACTCGACGATCGTTTCAATTTTAGGGAGTCTGAAAAGAGATTAACTATGGACTCCGTGGGGGTTCCTTTTTCGTAAATTTAGTCCCTCAGGCTCGAAAAAGGGTTAAAATGATACCTGAGAGTACTCTTCTAGAGAATTGAAGTTCCTTAGAGTATACCTTTGTTCGTACAGTTGACCATCCAGGCCGAAAAAGGGGTAAACTACCGCTAGACAGACGTGACTTCAAATTTTAGTTTAACGAGCATGAAAGGCCACAAGATCACTCGGCAATCTTTTCATGTTTAGAGGGTCTAAAAAGGGATTAAAAGAAGACCCGTGTAATGAACGTTCTTCTGGACCAATTTAATGAGTGTGAAGAAACAAGGTCACTCGACAATCTTTTCATCTTTAGGGAGTCTGAAAAGGGCTTAAATAAGACTCCATGGGGGCTACAACTCATGTATGAAATTGGTTCAGGTAGAGCCTGCTGCTAGGCTCAGACCAGGAGTCTCTTCGATAGTCAACTTGGGAAGTCTCCCAAAAGGGAAGAAAACACAAACCACGGTGTAAGTCCTCTCGCGGTATAGAAACCGTAGTCATGGCTTCAAAGATAGCCTTATCTGAAGGCAATTCAAAATCTGAGAAATCATGAAAACACGGGTCGACAATCCCAATGGGTGAAGTAAACTAACCATACTGCATATGACGATGGAGGTTCTGGCCAGGACTGGCAGAGTCTATCAACGAAGAATCACGATCACGAGGGCTTGAGGATCTACTAACAACGAGATCAGACTCATAAAGATACTCAATCCCACTTGGACCAAGAGGGGGAAGCAAGGGCTCCCATGCCCCCATTGGAGACACTAATGGATCAATTGCCGATTACAAGTCTTAGGAAGGAAAACATGATTTCACAGGTTCCTTCTTATAAGCAATTGAACATCGAGGATAAGATGCCACATAATTAACCTGTGGTGGGGTAGAGTCTACACTAATGCTAGGAACATATAAAGGGGTAGTCTGAAATAACGTCGAATTAGGATGGTGATTATCAGATGCCAGCTGGTCGATAGTGACAATGCTTCCATCATGAGGGAAATGCATCAATCGAAAGAGCGTAGACACCACATCATTCATAGCATATACATAATCATGCCCAAGAAGCATATTGAAATCTAACGGGCCTTGCACCACTATAACATCAACACGGACAATATTCCCACCTAACGAGATAGGAAACTAAGGAAGAACCCCCAAATATTCACTAGGACATCTGTTAAAAGCCAACAGTTCATGCGAAGAAGACACAAGCTCGGGAGATCCCAAGACTTTCCAAACCGAGGAGGCTAAAATACTTGTAGAGGATCCTTCATCCACAATACATCGATAAATTTTTTTTGAATTAACTTCAACCCTTATCTGAAAAGGTGTGGTAGAAGGAAGACGAGGCTCAACAAGGTCATTCAAATCAAAGGAAACCATCCTAGGGCTTGGAGGGGGTGTTCTCGGAATGAGCGGAATGCCCCCTTGTTCTGAAAGTATTGAACTGAAAATGATAAAAACATAGTCGGTAGATAGGTCACTTCCCAAAAGAAGAGTGGGATCATCCGATGACTGCATCAGCATGACCACTTTCGCAACCAATGGCTGAATAGGCTGTGGGACTACATGGTCCAAAGGCACCTCACCCCTCAACATAGGAGTGGGATCAACTGATGACTGCATCGATATGGCCACTTTTGAAACCAATGGAGGAATAGGTTGCTAGAATACATGGTCTAAAGGAACCTCACCCCCCAAAAGAGGAGTGGGATCAACCAATGACTGCATCGGCATGACCACTTTCTCAACCAATGGTTGAATATACTGTGAGGAAACCTGAGAAGACTTAGAATCAGAAGAGCTTGTAGACAGGGACCACAATCTTTGTGCCTCTAGAATGCCAGGGAACATATGAGTAAGGTGATCTCCCTTGCAAATGTTACAAGGTAAATTAGTCTTAGGTCCTATTCGTCTAGGTTTCTCAACAGAATCAATGCCCCCAGCATGACTGGCAGTGGCTGGTTGCACATCTCCAACCTGACTTGTAGAGGTTGGTGACGGGTCGATAACATGACTCGCAGAGGCTACAGACCTATTGCCAATATGACTAGCAGTGACTGGAATTTTTCCCCCAGCATGACTTGCAGAGGGTGAGTGTGTGCCCCCATCATAACTTGAAGAGGATGGGTGTTAGTCTTCAACGTGACTTGCAGAGGTTGTCAACCTATCTCCAACATGACTCGCAAGGGTTGGTGATTTCTTCTTCCTATTCTTCCTCTTTCTATTTTGTTTAGACTTCCGGTTACTAGTAACTGTACTTTCACCAGAGGCAGGAGAAGGAGGAGGAGAAGACTTTGCTGACGAAAAAACATCAACAAGGTGCCCATGACTTAAGGTTCTTAACTGAGAAGCATCAAGAGAATTTGAGACATTTGGAATGGTACCCAACCAAACTGGTAATCCCACATTCAACCCAGGAATATACAAAGTGGCCATCAAAGAGACACCAACGTTTTCGAAGAAGGGAAAAGCACAAGAATCCCCTTGCAAAGGGGTTCCGTGGTTGGTATGGTCGGGAAAATTAGCCATGAATATCCTATGCAGAGGTTCTCCCCTTGCGGGATCGTTCAAGTCTGTAAAAGTCTCCGCATGGCCATTTCTGGAAAACCGGTGGTATCAAAACAACACCTATAAAGAGGTGGCTCCACATTTCTAAATGGAAGACCGAAAAGTCCTCACGGCCGTGAGGTGGGCGGTCTACCACCCTAGGTGAGAGACCCAAAAGCCATGAATGAATAACTCTCTATGGAAAACTAGGGTGAATGAATAACTCTCTATGGAAAACTAGGGAGCACAGAGCACACACTAAAAGTTCCTAAAGGCAAAGCAAGCAAATGACTAACTAGTTGGAAGAACAGTTACAACAACCAACACTAGAGAAACTTACTGGTGCAAGTGCAACTCGAACACGAAATCACCCTCCGAGTATACCCTGCAAAGCGTGGTCCAATGTCTATCCTAGGTACCGCGGTATACCCCCGCAGTCACCTGTGTATGTCTCTAAAAACAAATAGGCAACTAGGTTGTCAGTGCGTGAACAATCACCAGGCCGGTACAGTCGAAAGTCAGGTAGACCACAATGAGCAGGGTATCAAGCCCGAAACCTGTCAAGGGTATCAAAGGAAAGTGGTCCGAAAGACAACTGAGGACCTCGAAAGGATTCGAGACCCATGAAGCTCTGTGGCAAATGCAATCGATGAAATCCCAAGACAAGCCCTCTATATGTGTTCTCCACTACGATTGGTCCAGCTTTGGAGGGGTTATCTCCGCTACCTTTCCGCACACAACCTCGTGTTTAGCCCCTATGTTAGAGGGGGGTCCTGGATAACTTTCATGATACTGGACTTTGACACTCCCTATCAAATACTCTTATGTATGTTTTGCAGCCTTGAAGAGTTTCCTCTCCAACCTAAATCAAGGCTCTAGCCTAGACTAGTTGATGAACCCTATAAAACATAAAGTCTAGTTGATTTTAATTATCATTCTTTTTATTGGCTTGATTTACTCAAAAGGGTATGGTAGTACAACTGATGGTGTTAAGACTCTTGAAAGAAAAAAATAATGATGAAACTGATATGAACACTGGCAAAGAATGATTAAATTTCTTTTTCTTTTTTTGAAATGCTTTTAAGATGAGAAGAAAACACAACACTATGCTAATTTCTTTCTTTTTCAAATAACAATGCAAAGAAAATGCCTGGAAAGAAAGAGATCTAACAAACTAAGTTTTTTTTTTATATTTTCTTCCAATCAAAGAAGAAATAACAAAAGATTCTAAAAGAAATTGATGAATGCACGATTCAAAATGCACCTCATTTTTCTTAAAATTTCAAGCTAAAAATAAGTTAAAAAGGCTAGGAAACACAAAAAATGTTCTAAATGAAAAAGCAATCTATAATAGAGTCCAAACCTAGGCTAAGATGCTATGACAGAGACCAAGAACCCTGAGAGATACAACTCTTGACAAGGAAAAGGATGACTGCCTTTCCTTAAACAAAATTTTTCTCAACAGGTATGTTGCTGACAATTCAACAACCAGCGTGTGCATGCGAGATGTGTAAGGTCAGAGTGCGTGTACACACATGAAGACCATATGCAGGCCATGCGTACCTCTGCAACTCTTCAAAAATGAAAATACAAGCAATCAAGCACTGGCAGAGACTACTGGTATTGAGAATCAGAATCTCTTGAAGACTCAGAAACTTACTTTGACAGAAAAAGAAAACAATTCAAGGGAAACTTCATAGAACAAACCAATCCAAAGTGAAACCTAAGCTATAGAATGCAAACAACAAAGACTAGAAAGATTTCCAGAAAACCCCTAAGAAGGACTAATTCTGACAGGGAAGAGGATGACTACCTCTTTAAAAGCAATTTTCTAGAATCATACACACGACTATCACCTCCTCAGCTAGAGTGTACACGTGGGCTATGAGAATTCAGGGTGTAGGTACATGCATGTAGACCTCATACAAGCCGTGTGTACCTCTGTGGGTCTTGAAAAAAAATTGCAGTCAAGCAAAGAAATAGAGATAAATGGTATGGAAGACCAGAATTTCTGTTAGCTCAGACTTTTGCAGAAACTTTAAAAACAGAAAAATGAAACCAGTTCTTAAAAATACCCAAAAATATCCCCAGGAACCCTAGAGATCTCCTCAGTATGATAGCCAGTTCTGTTGTGAATGGGAAATCCCTCTATGGACTAGAAATTAGGGTTGAAATATGCATGCATAAAAGACCTAAAGATCTCTACTTTCTACCGTCATCCCAGACCTAATCCCCATTATTCTTAAGCAAATACATAGTTAAGTGAGCATACCTTATTACGGGCATTTGATGTAGATCCTTCCTTACGCTTGATCATTTTTTTATTGCAGCTCTCCTCCCAAGGCTGACCTGCATTCACACAAAATAAACAACAAACTACTCATGCATTTGATATATAGATTAATGGGTTAGAGATTCGATAAACAAGTATACAACAAATCATAAGAACCTCATATGGTGGGATGGGAAAAGTATCTCTTTATTATTAACTTCAACAAATCAACTTACAATGATGAAGCTGGCCGCTACTCCATGAACCTGGTCCTGGGCTCCTCTTCAACTATCCTCCAACTTATTTTCTCTATCTTTCTCTTTGCACAAGGAAGGCTAAAGGGTTGGGACAAAGGGAATATACAATTGGGTATAGTTTCCTTACTTTGATTTTCCTCTTCAAATGGGATCCCTAACCCTTCTTTTATAGGCTAGAAGAAGCTAGGTATTTGGTCGAACCCTCGGCCATGCATGGCCGAAATTTTTAGTTAACTCACTCAAAGTTATGTGTTCCGTCAACAAATTTCCTTTTTTCGTGCTTCTGTAGGTCCACGCAAGATGTAGTGGGCCAGCTAGCGTGGACACTGTAGATTCATGTGGGCTGTAGTGGGTCAGCTAGTGTGGAATTTTAAAAATGGAGTTTTTAGAAGAGTTGTTCAGTAGTGGCTTGGAAAATAAAGGCTATGAAATGGCCTAATTCCAGGTAAGCATGTATTGTGCAAATTAGGGTTATAACAATATGGAATCATAGTCTTCATGTATTTCTATATTCCTTTACTCCTCAACAAGGTTTCCATGTATGATGCCCATACCACATATATAGATCCATTCAACACTATATGATTGATATTTGAATCCATCTATGATATCCATATAGATTTTATTTGTTTCCACAAGTTACAGTCTACAAATCACTAGCCCAAAGTCAATCGCACAACATATCAGAATCAACACAATTTGTGAACAACAAGAGAGGTCACAACTAGTCGCTCTGATACCATAATGGGGAATTAGGTGTAACCTGATATGAAACAAATAAACATAAATGAAGATAATCGAAGAGGAATACATTTCAAAGATAGAAGGTGGTGCCTAAAGACATTGTTAAAGCACTTAAGCATAGAGCATTGTGATCATAACATCACAATGCATATTTAACATGCAAACCATATTCAACATAAGAATACAACACTTATGTATCATATGATAATGACCCAAGGGCTATGATATTTATAGCTTCAATATCTAACCAACTTCCTTGGAATCGAGAAGATATTTTCCTCATATAAATGTTAAAAGTTAGAATTTACTCTGTCAAATCTATGGTGTCTAGTTGGATTGACAAGGATGCTCAACACGACCATCCATGCATCCAACTCTTAGTTATTTTCTTAGTTCTTCGATCCACCAACTGACCATCTTCAAATATTGGTTGACTGTTCGACTGAAAATCTTGACAACATTGCAATTAATTGATGTATATATATATAGTTGATCACTTGACTAACTGTCTCCATATGTTGGTCGACCATATGACCAACAGATTCCAGGAGAAGTGTGATGAACCATCAAAACCTGAGGTTCCAATAGTATGGATAAATTATTGACAATGGGGATACATTGATATATCAAAGGTTCAAATCCAGTGATATGATTCAAGGTCTTCATAACGTTGAACACTTGTTTGAAGCATGTTTTCATAATTCAATATCAATGAATCTAAAAGAAAGTTTTGAAAATTGAAGTGGAGATTCGACAACATTTATTGGAAGTATTTGGGGGTTATTCATAAATATTCTGATGACTATGGAAACACATTAGATTCATTTGGTTAATCAATTTTAAAAAAAATTCCAAACCCAAAGGGTATGTATTTTTAATAATCATATAGATATTATTGTACACCAAATGACATTGAAAGTATTACTTTAAAAGATGGAATGACTAATGTTTTTTCACTCGAAGAACTCATTGGATTATCACAAGTGTAGATAATGGAGCATGTTGTGGAAGAGACAATCTATTATCAAACCATGTTATTGGGAATAACTAGCGCATGTTTGAATACTTAAAATTTTATATAGGAAGTGGTAATTTCTCAATTGATATCTATGAAGTCAACACAAAGAAGAATTTATCCATTCTTTTTCCTAACTAAAACTAGATTTGAAATCCATTCTGAATGTCTAATTGGAAAAATTATTCCATCCCTCTTTATTTTTTCCAATTCATTTTTTACCAAGGGATTCAATTTGGGATTTATCATTCATAATTTTTTATTATCATGATTTCATGTCTCTTTGAGTGGTATAATACACTAGAAGATATACTTTTCATATTCCTTCAAATCATCATAACCTTAAGTACAAATGTCTTGAAACTCCTTGAACAGTGAAATATACTCATCAATTTCTTCAATTGTACAACTAGTACCAAGATTTAAACACTTTTAAGAACCATTGGTACCAATGTTGATATTATGTGTCTCTTGAACCTTCCGAATAAATGATTCTGGTTTTGAATCAAATATTTTTGTTTTCTCATCTCTTGTAAAAAGAGATTCCAAACTGACACAATCTCTAGAAAAAAATGAAACACTTCGATCACTAATCTCTTTGAGAGGATCTTGGTTTTCTTTTGAATAATTTGATAACATTGAATCATGATTTGCGAGGAAGTTTCAAATATTTTCATCATTTTCAAAGACCTACAAGTATTCTTGATTATCAGTTATTAAAGGCCGAAATATTATTTTAACGTGAAATGTAATTTTATTTTTGGAATCATCTAAATTGAAAAGAGATGCAACTATTTCCAATGAATAGTATTTTATATTATTTTCTCGAGGAATGCAAGATATATTAAATGAATTAAATGAATCTATGAGTTCACATGTTCTTCTTGCATTAAACTTTAGTTTTTCTTTCTTGATTCTTTACTTATTCTTGATATGATTTATAACCAACTCTGAGTCACAAGTTACGACTAGATTTTCTACTCTCATCTCAAGAGAAAGAATCATTCATTTGATTAATGTTTCATATTCAACTTCATTATTGGTACATGAGAATTTCAATCTGATGGCATGTGGATAGATACTAGACTAAGGAATTTTAAAATAATATTAAATCCATCTCCAGATGTAGAATAGGAATTATCGAATGACATTTTCCATAATCCTTGAAAGGAACATTCTTTAGCATGCTTAAGAGGGTTTATTTGTTCTGTACTAAGAACACCATAATTTCCAATTCCTATATGAATATAATTCTACATTACTTCATTATCCTTCTTTTTGAATTATATGAGATTTATATTTTCCCGAGGAACCCTGACCATAGTCCCATATTTTTTAGGAGGCATCATGCAACTTCCATCATTCACAATATACCCTCCAATTAATTAACACCAGTCCATTCCTAATACAACTCCATATGTTGGGAGAAAATATAGAACCATGATAGTGAAAACTATTGTAATATGAGGGGATGCACTTATCCATGCACATAAATGTTTTATTTCACCATAGGAGGGAACTTTTCTAAAATCAATGGCATATATGATTACTTATCCATGCACATAAATGTTTTATTTCACCATAGGAAGGAATTTTTCTTAAATCAATGGCATATATGCTTTATCTAGTCTCATAGTATTTTGTGCATCCCATTCCAAGTGCTTCCATCACTAATAGTTACATGATGTTGTTAATGGCTCCACTATCAACCAAACAATTATGTAATGTTAAATAATGATTTTCTATGGATATGTAGAATGGTGGGATTTTACCCCTTGGCCTTACTGATGAAACATTATGTTGTTGCCTTGAATTCATGCCAACGACTTATATGCTTGAATTTGTATCAACTAGTATCTTTAGAATATTTTCTCTTTTTTGAGGTATCATAAACACCTCCATAAATGACAAGGTAATTATGATCTTGGATATATCATCAATTATATTATAATTCATCTACAGTGAATTCTTTGCTTGAATGACAACTGGTTGTTCTTTTTTTATTTCTGGAGTATTAGCTTTTACCTTTTCTTGTTCAGGTTTCTCCTTTGTATTGAATTTATTCACTTGTGCTTTGGTATTAATCTAGATTGGATCATTATATCATTTTTCATCTATCTCAATTATTTTAGAGTAGAAACAATTAAAGGAATTGGCTTGCAAGACCTTTTTAGTGGAAGGTCCCAGTTTGGAAAATTAGGGTTTGGAACATTTTGGGCCATTTTGAGGCATAAAACAACATTTTGGGGGCTTAAAAATTTCCCACCATAGCTTGGACCCTATGACACTATTCTACACATCATTTCCTTTCCGGCGGTGAAAAGAATAGCTTCAATCAAAGCTAGTATGAAAACATTATGCCTCCCACAAGTTGATCTATCGTGTTCACCATTATGGTATGAGAGGATGCCACATAAGCCCCCGTTACTCATACATATGGGGATAGCTAAGTATGTAATATAAATAATACTATAGAAGCTCCAAAACCCTATCAAAATTGAGGGTTGAGGAAGTAAAAAACCTACCCCTGGACGGCCATCAGGCTATGCTAAATATCATACCACTAGGAGGATAAGATATTCCATTCTTTTGCATTGTATATTGTTCCATAGTTGAGTCAAACATATGAGAGTGGTCTTATGTGAGCATAAAAGAGGAGGATAGATTCTATAGTATCCATACATGCCACGGGTCAAAGGAAACTCCATAGAGAGTCAATCTTTCTTCGTGCATGCATCATTTATATACCATAGAAAAGGGAGCAGAGAAACCTCACCTTCTAGATGGGTTTTCTCCCATATTGGGTTTCCCAGGTCATATCTTGAGTTTATTTGTGGATGGTGTGATTGTATTTTAATATTCTATATTTTACGCATTTTATCTATTTCATGCATAAGCTAAAAAAAAAGTAACTAAATATTTTGTAATCTAAAGGAATTTAACCTTCATAGTGTAGATTTAAATTTCATTTATCAGATCTATTGTGATGAACTATTCCACTCGAATATCCATGATAGTTTACAGATCAGGTCTGGACAACATCATCTTGTGAAAAATCAGGATCTTCTTGTTCATAAAAAATGTAAAAGGATTATGTACCCTCATCCATTTGTACTGATTCTAAAACTTCATCTTGGGTATCATCTACTCCTTGATCAAAATTTTCAAAATTTTATTCTTCTCTGATATCCGCTAGCACAAAAACATTAGGATTTGGAACCTTGGGTACTCTTGGTCTATTTTATTTGATTCTATCATTTCTTATTATTTTATCTTGTACTAGAACTCTTATGTTTGGATTTGGTGGAACAATATTTTCACCTCTTTTAAGTCTAGCAATATTAATCTACATTTGTCTATTTGTTATGCACATTTGACCTATCGATATCTTTTGTCTTGTTTCTTGGGAATCTCCTGGATCATTTATGAAATTAGGGGGAAACCTTGGAGGATTCCTCCCTTATTTGATTTAATTTTGACAGTTCATGAAGTAGATATTCCTTGAGGTGATATGGACAGATTATTCATTTTTGTTTGTAACTTTCCAAGATTGATTCCAGGATCGATGTTGGTCTCTAACATATACTCTTCTGATTTTGTTTCCTTTTGAATTGTTAGATCTACATCATTTATTTGTGAATCTCTAATTGCATAATTCACATTCAAAGGAATGGAATTTTTATAACATTCGAATATGAAATTATCATTTGGGCATTGGGATTTTGTGATTTGATTCAAAGTCTTAAAGAATCGCAAGTTGAAACCTCTGATTCTTTCTCCTTTGTTGAGATGGATTTGCGTAATTTAATTTAATGATGTAATATAGAAATATACTAGTTATAGGTTGTACCTATCAAGGTTTGCAGAAAGACTCTAAACATCACATCATCATGTTCAATCAAATACATGTCACAGACACTTAGAAACTGATCCATATGTATTTTTGGATCCATGATTCCATAATCTAAAAAGAATGGTAGAAATACTTGAGGAAGTGATGGTAATGTGTGCTGTTATCCTTGGAGATTAAGTGGGTTGAACCTGGCCCTTGTTCTTGGAATTCTTTGTCTATCATTTCTTTATGTTTATTCATTTGGAAATTTATTTATTTCTTCTGAGTCACTTATGCTTGGGATTTCACTCATTTATGATTTTGAACCTTGACCAACTTCATGAAGAAGGAGATTATTTATTTTACTTCTTTTTAATGGACCTTTATCATGTTCTAATTTTTCTTGGATTCCCAACTGTCTTCTTTTCCTCAAATCTATTTCTGTTTCTTCTTCCCATGTAAGGTTTTCGCAAGATATTTCAATCTCTTATTGACTTTTTCATTGTAGTTAGCACCAAATAATAAAGTTGATGTAGAATAATTCTTTGATTTATGAGTCCTACATGTAGATGAGGTTGATTCGGTCCTGCTTGAGTCATTAAAATATTGGTATGTGAAACCAATCATTTGTTCTCCCCAGCATAGTCACCAAAAATGATGATTTTTCAAATTGTTCAAGATCTCAACAACAACATCATGAAGATAAATCCCCCTGCATTTATAAAGAGGTGGTACTGCTCTGTAATCATTAACTTGAACTATGAAAACACAATTTAAATATAAAAATTATAATCACAAAATAAAGGTTCCTGAGAAAAGGACTAGGAACTTAGTCAAGACAAAACTATGATATATTTAATATATTATAAAAAATTAAAGAAAATATGATACAATATTAACATATTCCTCACATCCATCACAACATAAGCAATATTAGGTCATATCATAAGATAGAAAATATATAAGGCCACAATGTAGATAACTTTAAATGAGTATTGCATTTAAAACTGAAAAATATTATGATGAGCACACTCTAAAAATCTCATACTTAAGAACCTCAAGGTCTGAGAAATCATGAAAGTTGTGTCCCGAAATGGTTGTCCGCGGAGTTCAAAAAACAATTTTCTAGTTTTACAATGAAACATAAATTTATAATAAAAGTGTTCATCCAAATGGACTCGGATGGAGCTCCTATGGACATTTAAAGAAATACATGTACTGAGAAGAAAAGAGAAAAAACAATTAGAAATTGGATATTGAGTTTTCAAAGTACGAAAATACATAAGTTGGATGATTTTTAATCAAGATTTATAAGCGACAATATGTGCCAGAATAGGGGTAAGGGTAAAAAATCAAATTCACACACGACCGACCTAATTCCAAATCTGGGTTTCGATCTGAAAAATACACCTAGTGGATCTTAAAATGTGGGGAATAATTAAAAATGAATACTTGAAGTATAGTGATGGAACCTCTCCTCTTCATTTTCTAGCAAGGATGTCTTTTGTACTTTCTTTTATTGAAACTTCCTCACCAGTTTCAACAATTTTCTTCTGAATTGATTCATTTATTTTGATTAGAGCATTCTTTAACCAATTTTCAATATATTCTCTCATTACTACAATCATTATCTCTTGTCTAACTTTATTATCAAATAATGAATTTTCAAGATCTTTAAAATACATTGAGATTTGATGGAGGGTATCTTCAATATCATCATTTTTGTTAACATAATGAGCCAACCAACTCCCTGCATCTACTTCTGAATGTTCAATTAGGTTGTTAATTTTTTTTATTGATTCTATTTTTAATGAGTCCATTTTTTATTTCATTTGTTCCTTTGATAGGATGATTAAAACCATAAGTATGTGTTGTTCCTCCATGTCTTCAACCAATCCAACTATTTCTAACTCAATTAACTTTAAATATAATTCACCCCTTTTTGCACTAATGACATGACATTCTACTAAAATTTATTGTATACCTTTAATTATCTTGATACAATATTCCCTTAATTGTTTTAAATGGATTTCTAAAGGTAAATCCTCTTTTTTTCTCCAAAATTCACTAAGACTTGAGACTCTTGCGTTAAAAGTAGAGATAACTACCTTTTAGAACTATTCACCATTTTCTAATTTTGCTGGAAGATACTACCTGAAGTGTGTCATTCTCAAGCCTAAAGAGACAAATTTTATCGCCAACTCCCAAGTTTCAAGAATCAAGGACATTCTCTTACTCTTGCTCTTACTAGAAATTAGGAGTTTGTGTGGCTTCTCAAGATTTCTCTTACGAGGGTTGTGTTCTGCTCTTTCATCATAGTTATCAATTGAAGACTTTCTCGATTCTTAAATTGAACTTTGGGTTTTCCCTTTATATGGGCCTCTTTTTTAGGAAACATTTGGGGATCGTGCATTTATTTCATTTACAACTCATCCTCATTCTCTATGTTGATCATTGGTATTGATTATTGTCTCAATATATTCTTGCAAGTTTTCCACAGGTAACCCTGGAGGGTTTTGACTATCACCTTCTTCTTCTCCAAATAAGAATGTTTTGGAAAATAACACGCTATATCCAATTGATTTCATGTGTGTCATGAATAAGTCATTAGGGTTAAAACCCTTGATTTCATTTTTTTTCTTGAGATTGAATAAATCGAATTGAGTTGATATTTAATCAAGATGGGAAATGATTTTTACAATTATTTCCCTAATTTTCCTTGGTAATGGAATGAATTGTCTCTTCCTTTTATTGTTAAAAAAGTGAGGCCAAAATTTGTACTTCTTACATATCTTAACTATAAATATTTTATCAGAAACAGAGTATGGAAGGTATGTAGATTTGTTATGTGAACAATAAAGTATGATAATACTAAAATTTTCCACAACTTCAAAACTTCCTTTCCCATCTAAGAAATATGTATCTTCCAAGGATAATATTGATGTAATAGTTCCATGAATTATCCTTTTGAAAGAAGAGATAAAATTATTCTGCAATTCATCGAAGTGATATGTAGATTTTTGTTTCAAGAGTGTGGGGTACCACATTTGTACAGGGTAAGATTTATAGTCAACCTTTTTGGCCAAGGGTAGGCCTTTGAAAATGTGACAGTAAGTCATGGATAAAATAAAATATGAAGATACACAAAACCTTTTATTTTTACGGATATTTCCCAGCTGAAAAGATAATTCACTTGAAATAATCCTTTCCCAATCGAATATTGATTTCTCATGAATTGAGAAATATAGTATATACAAAGTGATATTAGGAAAAGTAGCCATTGGATTCCTGTCTTGTAATTTTGGAAAATAACCATGCCATTGCTTGGTATGGGTTCTTTACTGAACATACCTAAATATTTGAGATATGTCCAAGAAAATTTGTCAAGTCTTGAAGATAGTTCTGCATAAATTAAAATCATCCTTTCTTTGCCTTCAGGAAAATTTTAGCTTCGATGCTCTTGAAAACCATCGTTGGTTCAGGGAGTCTAAACATTCTTTTAAAAATTGAGGGAGCTAAAGAGATGGGTCATTCTCTATGTAACTAAATAATGATCCCTTCCTTATAAAACTTGTTTATAAACCATGAAATTATTTCCTTGAAATCATAAACTCCTGAAACACAACCTTCTGATCCAATTCCATATGTCCAAATCCTATTCATTTTTTTTTTCGAGGTTGGTAATGTAGAATAATAATTGTAATCCCGTGACCACTGAAATCTCTAGTATTCTCATCCCAAAATATTGATAGTATCCCTCCAAAACTATTCTTTCCTCTGAGATGACATATACCAAGGTAACAAACTTTACAACAACTTTTCGAATTCTTATTATTGAAATACGATTGTTTATTTTAACATGTTCCAGGATCTTAAATCAAGGATTTAAAATGATAATTAGTACTAACATTTATTGGAAGTGTTCTCAAGAAACTCATCATTAATAATGTTATTAACATTACGAGTGGTAGGATCATTTAAAGCATGTTGGGAAACGTTACATGGTAGGATGTAAAGTGTCATAGGGTGACGAACGATTGTGAGAGAGGACAAGCAAAACAAGTAAATGTTTGGGGTAATTTGGGTAATGGCAGGAAAAGGATGGTGGGATGGTGGAATGGTGAGATGGTGGAATGGTGAGATGATAGGAGGATTGATATGGAAAATGTGATGGGAAAGTGGATGAGCAGAGCAATGAATAATCAGGATAGCAGAAAAGTTGGATAGAAAGAGAATCGATACAATGCTCTACACCCACAAATGAACATTGACTTATAAAAATACTCTAAGTGTTGATAGTGTGAAATGGAGGTCGCAAAAATTTAAGAAACATTATGTGGGTCACAAAACTTTGACATAGAAACACAATATGTTAGGAACCCATGATGATCTCAAAATTTTCTAAGTATGGAGAAAATATTGGAATGGACTATACAAGAATAATTACATAATATTTGTCAACATTGTAGGTCAACAATATTATATGTAATTTTGAATCTATGCTTATGTATGCTTAAGTAGTTGATTTTGATCCTGATCATTGCTATGTGGAACATATAGTTGGTTATGTTCTTGACCATTGTTGTGTGCAATAGATGGTTGATTATCATCTTCATCATTGTTGCATGGAACAAATAGTTGATTATGATATATTTGATGAAACGTGATTTTCATGATTATGTATGCTTAACATTGTAATGAATAAGATATGGTAGGGAACTAGGTTACTTGTCATCATGGGTGATTGTGTTTTCCTATATCATAAATGACCATGGAAGTCATGTACACATTTGGGTAACATGTGATTAAGTTAATTCATTATAAATTTTAAACTGATAATATTAACCTTTCCAACAAGATCATCAAATGGGTATGAGCTCAAAACTAGTACCTTGAGGGAAATGTGGAGTTTTTGGAAACATGTAGTTTTAGGAAGAATAGATGAGAAGACATTGAATTTATGGAAATGATTACTAAATCCATGGAATATAAAGAAGCCCAGTTTTGGATATATTAAAAAAATATTAGAGCACAAAGTCCTAAATATTTGGAAGATCAAGACATGGAGTCTTGGATATATGTAATAGATTAGGGTCTAGAGTCATGAATATACTAGGGCGTGGAGTCCTACGTATAAGTAAAGGATGTGAAGTCCAAATAAGTATGGATAGGAATACGATAGGGGTGTGAAATCCTTATTTTCTAGAACAACATCACCACTCATGGGTTTAAATCAACTAGGTAATCCAACCTAGGTTAAACCTTTGATTAATTTAATTTCAAATTTACCCATGTTTTGAGGGGATTTTAACTTTAATACATTTTTAATAAAAAAGATGAAATGATTAATTTAAAAAGAAATAATAATAATAATCTAAAAGTGACACATGGGGGTGGTGAATATTAGGTTAATTAAATATTTAGTTAAAAAGAGAAAAAGTGTGGGAATGCGACCTTAGACGGAGTGGTGAATAATACAAAATATTTTGATTTTAAAAAAATGAATTAAATAAATGATTTTGCATGAGAGGGTGAAATGTCACCTATGTCAAGGCTTATAAATACATAAGGACCCCATGGTATGAGGGGGGAACCCAAAGGGAAGTATCTAGATGCTACTGAAATAATTTTGGAAATTATAAACTAGATATCTAAGTTAGATTGGCCTAGATGAGTAAGATATAAGTGAGATATAAGTGGTGTTGGAAGGAAGAGTAGATTATATTATTCCATGTTCAATCTTCCTTAATTTTCCTATTATCTCTCTATTGTTCATCTGGGTACTATTTGTGACCTCTTACAGCTTGGGGGTTTGAGGTGGAGAAGACTTTCTCCATGAATAAGGTTGGGTGGTGATCTCGTTGGTCTATTAAGTTGGAAAGTGGAGTGCTACAAAGTTTGTATTTAGTTTTTTCGGTGAGTAAAATAGTTTATTTCCGGTTAGAGCTACTGCAGAGAATTGATT
>SNQJ01S0082605.1:35142-48979 GCA_010110895.2 Picea sitchensis
CAAGAATTATATTTCTTCTCCTAATATTTTAATTATAGAAATTATATTTAACATGCATGTCTTAATTTGTTATTATTGAAGTTTTTTTTTGTTGACTAGAAGTGTTACTATGGTTTCCATATATTATATTATGTTTTCCATATATTATATTAGTTGTGGAAACATAGATTATAGAATCAATTTGGTTGTAATTTAAATAATATTAGTTTTGGAATGTTTTTGTTTGGGCTCAAAAAGAACACATGGGTTATTTGTACCAAAATAACATATCAACCCCATTTTGAGTTCGGAAATAATGATTTTAGAAGCTAAATCATTGACATGGGTGATTTATAGGATTTGCTTATGGTGTGTGGAAATGATATTATTTCCAGTTAAGGAAAGATGTTAGTTATTCTCTATCTTCTCTATTTTGTCTCTTCCTTTTCTATCCCTCTCATTGTTGGTGCTGCAACAACATGATTTATAACAAGGATGTTGCAACAACAAGTGTTACAACACTAGTGTTATGGCATTGTGATTTACAACACAGGTGTTGCAGTAATAGGTGTTACAACATGGGTGTTGCGGAAATAGGTGTTGCAACACATATTTTGCAGCAACAGGTGTTAAAACACTAGTGTTGCAACAAAATGATTTACCACATGGGTGTTGCGGCAATGGGTTTTACAACATTGATGTTGCAAAAATATGATTTATAACACAATGGTTGCAGCAATGGGTGTTGTAGCATTAGTGTTGCAACAACAAGAATTATAGTACCCATGTTACAATAATCGGAGTTGCAACATTTATTTCACCCTACAATTTAATAACTTGAAATATTTTTGGTTGATATGGATTAATTGAGTCTAAATATGATCTTGCATCATTAGGGCTACAGGTTTATTTCATGCAAAGTGTTTGGTTAAACACCTCAATGTATGTATTTTTGTTTGCATGAAAGTCATTTAATTAAAGGATGTTATGGATTTAGAGTTTGTTTGAAAAGTAAAATGATGTTATGGATTTAGAGTTTGTTTGAAAAGTACTTGATTCAATGTCTTAATAGTTTTAGAGTTTGTAAGTATACAAAGTGATTGATTATGTGCCCCAATAATTGTAAAAATTGCATGTATGCAAGTATTTTAATTAATTTAGTTGCACATTGCATGCATACGTGATTTGATTATGTATTTCTTGGCTTCAGATTTACAAGTCTGCGCTCTACACTTGTTTTTAAAACAATCCATGTAATTTTTATAATCAAGTTAAATACATTTATATATGCATATATTTTAAATAAAAGTGGGAGGCTACAAAATATTGTGTGCATGATTATATGAAACAATATGTTCATATAACATAATTGAAAATGGTTTAAGAGAGTGTGTTTATGTACATAGCTATATAATTATAAACAAAACTATAATTACATGGTAGATGAATTAATGTGGAGTTGTTTTTAAAACAAATTCCAGTTTAGTGTTTTATGTGTTGTTTTTGTTTTTGTTTGTTAATTTGTGCAGGATCTGCGATTAACCTGTGGCTTGAGAAACCGCAACTCAGGGGCATCTAAGCCGTCAAAATCACCCGGGGATCGCACCCGGCCTGAGCCACACCAACCCTTAACATGGTTGGATTTTTTGTCCCCGCAGGTTTCGAACCGGTGACTTTAACATCAAGGAGTGGCTTAACAACACACTCCGTCACCGACTGTCCTACACCTCGGGGACTGTGTTTTATGTGTTGTTGGTAAGTAAGGTGGAACCCTACATATTTTGAGAATTATAATTATGATGAGTTATGTGGTGAATTGTAAGTCTTACAAAAAGGATAAGACACATCAATTGAGTATTTATTATTGAGATTCATGTGTATTTCTCATAAGTTTCCTTTAGTTGATAAAACTTCTCAGATTAAACTATTTGAACATTTTCTACATCTTAATTCTCTTTCTATTGAGGAAGACCAATTAGATAGTAATGATTTGATATCATGTTTTTATGTTTATGATGGAGTTAGATGTGATTCACAAGAGATTTCTAGTCTTATAAAATATTTTAATATTTTTCTAACTACTTTTCCTACTGATAAACATGTAGTTTCTTGTGCATAAAGTGTAAGCCCCAATCTTTTGTAGAACCATGTGGAAAGAAAAAATATGAAATTACTTCCTATTAATGAGAAAACAATACAATTTCAAATAGTGGTCATGTCATACTCTTGTCATTCTCCTTAATCCATAGGATTAGAGGAGACGTAGAAGGGAAAGGAACCTCCACCTAAGAATGAAGGAATATTTCACCTTCTTGAAAATGTGACTATCACTTCTCAAAATTCAGAATAATAATTCAAAATTCGGAATAATAATCCATCTCTTGTAATCAACATTTTATTTCAAATCACACTTCTTTTTTGTTTAAATATAGAGAATGAAGAAGGACCTCTCAAAGTTACAAATTTAGATTATTCTAATGATGGTCTCATCGATAGGATTCTTGAGCCCTCTTATTCATAAAATTTTGATGATATATTTCCATGCTTTTCAACTTCTTCTAAACATAGACCTGATTTAGATAATTATTTGAGTTCCAATGTTTTAGAAGACCATGAAGTAAACACTATTCAGTTATCAAAAGAATTTGTTCTAGGTACGAATGATAATGAACATTTTACATCTTGATTAGTAGAATATAAATTTGATTATAATGTTAATATACATCCCAAATAAAATATCTTGAATAATGTATTAATAACTAATTAAAATTTGGGAAATGAAATTTATTTCAAGGAGACCCAAGGTAGAGAAGCCTTTCCTTCTTTAATTTCCAATAGCCATTATTATTTATATCCTGATACGTTTAATGTTTTTCATGTGTAACAATTGTTCTTGATCCTTCCATAATGTTGTCTCTAGGCTCAGAAGTTAATGAAAAGACAACTATCAATGATCGAAATGAGAAGGATGAGATGGTGGCCTTGGATCCATTTCAATATCTTTCATGCCATCTTTTTAAATGGGAAAATGTTATTTTGGATACTTGTAAAAGTATGTCTTGCATTTCCATGGATGTGAAATATGAAAGACCTTATTGTTGTCATGAACAGTTGTCTGACATCATTAGTCTTTCTAATACTTTATCTATATGGATGGATCATGTTAATATTGTACAATTTAAGTATTATGATCCTTCTCAGACTTTTCGATAATTAAAAAAAATATCATTAGTCTTTCTAATACTTTATCTATATGGATGGATCATGTTAATATTGTACAATTTAAGTATTATGATCCTTCTCAAACTTTTCGATAATTAAAAAAAATCAAGTACAAGATAATGAGGTATTTTATTTGCAATCAATGATTAGGGTAAATCCTCATTATCTTATTCAATTTTCACAATCAAATAACGATGAGACATCCATTAAAACTATTAATTCCATGTTGCTCAACCTAAACATTGTGATATAATTGGAATCTAGTTGGAAAAATCTTATGTGAAAAGGTTCCCAAATAATTTTAAAGGAATTATCTTACACATGTTGAATATATATGTTTTAATTATCTCTCTCTTTAATAAAAAAACACTCTTCTTATTGTTGTAATTTTTATGTTGAATATATATGTTTTAATTATTTCTATTTTTAAGAAAAAACACTCCTCTTATTGTTTGTAATTTTTATGATGTTATTGCAAGTTCAAAATTAGATATGTTTTAATTCTGTCTATCTTTCATAAAAAAAAATCATTCTTTAAATTCTTTGTAGTTTTTAATGATGTTAAACATTCTTTAAATTCTTTGTAGTTTTTAATGATGTTATTGCAGGTTCAAAATTTCTTGGATGGATGCATTGGTTGTATGATTTGACTTAGTGTTTTGATAATCAAAGTAGTGTATAATAGGTTTAGAAGCAGTTTACTTAACTTTTGTTTGATTACTTCTTTTACATTTAGATTATTTTGTTTTTGTTCAAATAATGCAATTATGGAAGTGCTACATCAATTTAAAGTTGAATATGTACCATTGTCAAAATAAAGGAAGATTCCCTTTACCCTTCCTCTATATTGATTATTAATTTTTGTTGGAGATATTACACACACACCTAGTAATTATTTTTCATAAGTTTGTTATTCATTGTGAGGGTCTCCTATTTTTTAGGGATTTCTAGTCAACAAGAGGGTCTCTTATTTTTTATGCTATTTATTAGGATATTTACTAAAAAGTAGGGCACATTGTCACTTCAATTTGACTTCACTTAGGAGTTTAGTTAGACTAGTGGAGAGTTTAGTTAAAATATTGGAGGCAACTCATGCATGCAACAATTGCTTTCCCCTCATGCAACAATTGTTTTTTTCATGCTTAAGAGAAGGAGGTCACATATCTAATGAATTAACACCTTTTCCTCTCTTCCACATGTGTGAGCTCATTTAACTCATGATTTCTTTGATAGTTAACTAAGACTAGTTAGCAGTTAGACTCAAGTTTCTATGAATTAGTGTCTAGATCTCCTTTAGATGACTACTATGGTGCATGTACTCCTAATATTAGCGCATTACTTCTCTTGGACTAGTAAAATGCATGTGTATTACTCATATCTGGAATATTATTTTTATTTAGTGTGATTATTAGAATTCTCTCTCTCTCTCTCTCTCTCTCTCTCTCTTGATAATATATGTGTGATTTTCTTTAGCTAGGTTCTGTGTGATTACTTTTTAGGGTTTCCTCCCAAACTTCACATGGTATCAGATCCCATAGGTTGCTAGAAGCAAGGAACACATGTATTTTTTGTAGGTTCAAGAGGAGGATTCAATCAACAAGGATGGAATCAACACAACTTATTCTTCTCATGCTATACAATTATGTTGATTGGAAACCACAGATTCTTCATAAGCTATGGAATCAAGGATTATACCAAATAACCATGGAAACATAAATAGAGCCTAATTCCACCAAAGAGAAAATTTATTTTCTCAACAGACATGATATGTCTTTAGGATGTATATGTTTGTCTATTTCTCCTGAAATTGTGTATCATGTTGAATCACTCTCAACTCTGGATGAACTATGGACCACATTGAAGGTTCGATTTGGGAATAAGGAATATTGTGAAGATTGCATGCATGAGATTGAAAATATAGATCCAACATAAAATCTATAGGAATATCAAGCTTCTCAGTTTGAAGGGACTTCTATACAAGTATCTGCACATCTATTCATTGGAGCTGATGTATACTCAATTTTAGATCTATTTTCTAAATAACATGCAGAAGATATTATGCATGCATATCAAGAGCCACTTGCAAAAAAAATTGAATTACCCTTTCATTCATCCCATGAGCCACATGTAGAGCCTCTCATGCATGCATCTCAAGAGCCACACACATGCACCATGCATGCATCTCACGAGCCAAAAAGGGGGTTGCATACTTCAGATTTAGTTTTGACACTTTCAAAGAATAATTGGTAGAAAAAAATTAGATATTTGAATTCCTCTCGTAAAAATTCCCAATTTCAAAAAACAAATTGTCCAAAATGGAGTCGAGGAAGTGATGCTATTGGAATTTTAAATTCAACAATTTTTCAAGGCTTTTTGGAAAAAAATGTACGATTTGCATTGTTTCACCCAAACTTTCCATGACTGAAAGGTATTTGGATATTCTTCTTTACAATAAGAGAAAAAATATATATGTAGACATCTCACTGGTGTATCTACTTCATCAAATCCATACATATATCTACATCTTCAACAAAATTTTCATCGAGCATAAACTTGCGTAGTTGTGAGGTATATGTGCAGTGAAGGACATGTTATGGGCTAGCTTCCTTTCCTTTTGATGCAGTGTGCTTCTTCATTTTTGATGCATTATACTTTGAGTGGGGGGTTTTTCCATGAGGTTTTCCCTCTTTCCTCACTTTTTCAGTGTTCATTCATTAGATGCATTTTTCATGGGTACCTAACATGACCTAATTGTCGGGACCCATTCTTCATTACACCCTAGTAGTGTTTAGCGGGGGTGTTGGAGATATTACACACACCCAATAATTATTTTTCCTGAGTTTGCTAGTCAATGTGAGGGTCCCCTATTTTTTAGGGATTTCTAGTCACCAAGAGAGTCTTATATTTTTTACCCTATTTTTTAGGAGATTTTATAAAAAGTAGGGCACATTGTCACTTCAGTTAGATGATTGGAGAGTTTAGTTAAACTAGTGGAGGTAACTCATGCATGCAACAATTGCTTTTCTCTCATGCAACAATTGCTTTTCTCTCATGCAACAATTATTTTTTTCATGCTTAAGAGAAGGAGGTCGTATATATCATGCATGCATTCCTTTATCTCTCTTCCACATTTGTGAACTCATTTAACTAGTGTTTTCTTTGGCAATTAACTGAGACTAGCTAGCAGTTATACTCTAGTTTTTGTGAGAGAGAAAAATATTATCATGTTTTGTCTTCTTCTGGTTATTTGAATTTTCATAGTCCTTTGGATCAATTTAGAAGTTGTGTATATTATATCAATAAAAGGAAAGAGAAACTTTCACAACTACACAAGTTGGATCCTAAGAAGTGTTGGAGCCAAATTCTAAAACGCAATACTAAAGAAAATAATAGGATTCCCTTAAGAGACTGGTATTCCTACCTTACAATTCTTTATAAGTTCCCTAATTCCATGGACAACATTCCTATTGTCCCTACAAAGGAATACGTTTTTTCTTTAGATGACATAGAGTTCGAGGTTAAGCGACTTGCAAATGGGAAAGCTAAGGACATTGAAGGCTACCAAGCTGAAATTTCTAAAATTGGATGGCCAATCCTTATCCCTCACATACATAAGCTCTTCAATTTAGCAGTCAAGCAGGGCTTCCCTAAACCCTGGACACAGAGCCTTATTGTTCCTATTTTTAAAAATTGGGATATAAACATTCCCTCTAATTATAGGACCATTATGATTAGCCCGATTTTAGCCAAGCTTTATGGAATTATTTTGGAAAAGAAGATTAGCCTTTGGCTAGAAATTCATGGTAAAAGAGATAAAGGTCAAGCCAATTTTAGGAGATATCATTCAACTGTAGACCATATTGTTACCTTTAGGATCATTGCAGAGGAGTTCTGTAATACTAAAACCAATCTTTTTTGTAGTTTTGTTGACTTTAGAAAATCTTTTGACATGGTTCCTAGGAAAAACCTTTGAAATAGGTTGGAAGAGATCAAATTGCCTCTCGAGTTGAGGTTTGCTACAATAAGGATGTATGAGAAAGTTATTTCTAATTTTAAAAACACTGAGGGCTAGACAAAAGAGATTAACTGCAATATCGGAGTCAAACAAGGTTGTCCCTTGTCCCCTACCTTTTTTGGCATATACATTGACAAGTTAGAAGAACGCTTGGAAAAAGCAGGTTGTGTCAGCCTAATCTCACTGTTATAGTCATGAATATTCTTCTTTATGCCGATGATATTGTTCTTATGGCAAGGATTCCCCATGATCTTGAAAACCAACTAAGAATCCTCAATAATTTTTTCTCCAATATGGGTATCACTGTTAATACTAATAAGACTAAGGTCATGATTATTAAATCCAATAAGATCCCTTATGATACCTCTGTATATGACAACAACAACTTGGAGGAAGTGACTTCATACCAGGGATGATTTTAAGGATGGAAATTTATTTTAAAATGTATAAATCTTGGCGAATATAACTAATCCTTCATATGCCAATTATAAAATGTTTTTCGATATTTTTGTAAAAATATTGAAATTTCTAAGGATTTAATATAGTTTATATAAATATTTGGCGATTTTTAAGGTAAAATAATTTTATCATATAGAATTTGGGCGAACCATTTTTAGAATAGCGATTTTGTTTTTGGGAAAACCATGGAAAATTAGCCCATGAGCGACATTTAACCCCTAAAATCATCCCTGCTTCATACAAATATATTGGAATTGATATTCACCACAAGCTCAATTGGAATTATAGCATTGATAAAAGGATTATTGGGGGATGGAAAGATTATTATGGACTTGAAAACAATTGTAAATCAGCTGATCTTTGGAGTTGGGATAAGAAGAAACTCCTCTTCGAGACTCTTGTTACACCTGTTATTCTTTATGGATGTGAAGTCCGGGGTTGAAGTATCTCTCGTGAATCCTGAAGAAAGATAGAGAAAATAAAAAAGAATTTTATAACCTATAATCTCAAAGTTGAAGGAAATACACCCTATCCCATTCTCCTCTTAGAAACAAGCCTCTCCCCCATTGAGAGCATGGCTATGAATAGACACCCAATGTATAAGAACAAGTTAAAAAACATGGAAGACAAGAAGCTACCTAAAATTGCTTCAAAATCAAGTCATAACCACCATCGACTCAAACGAGGATGGCATAAAGACGCCCAAATCTTGGCTAAACTATTGGGGAATCCTGGAAGAAAACATTTTGCAGAATAAAGATACTATTAAAAAAAACGTCAAATCAAAATTTAAGGAGAAAATGTGGTGTGATAAAGAGTTAGAGGAAAAAAAAAAATTAAGGTATTATAAAGATGTAATCAACCCTAATCTGGAAGGTCAAAATTATCTATCTGTTTTGCCAAGTGTAAAGAAAAAAATAAGCATTGCTAAGATAAGAACAAATTCTCACGAGCTCCATAGTGAAATTGGGCATTGATCAATTCCTAAAACACCTTGGGATGAAAGAGTGTGTCACCTTTGTGACACTAAGAATGTTGAAGATGAAAATCACTTTCTCTTCAATTGTCCAACCTATACCCATATTAGATCTCATTTTCAAAATGTTTATCACACTACCAACCTTCCTAACCTCTTAACTCAACAAAAGTATGGTGATCTTAGAAAGATTCTCTTAATGTTTTTCGAGCACATAAACAATATTATAAAGAATCAAAAGTAATCACTTACCCTCTTAAAGTCTGATAGACCAATTCGGTCTTAGTGAACGTTAATCATCATCATCATATTATATTTTTGTTTTTGTTTTCTATTAGGTGTTTTTGTTTTCTATTAGTCATTTTTGTTTGATTCTTTAATCACTTAAAGTTGAATAAAAGGGGAATTTTTTGAGGATACATAATTGTAATGTATACTTTGTTATTATTATAGATGGGGTATCTTTATCTGAAAACATCTACACTAGGTTTCAAATATTTGTCATTGATTAGTGACTATGGAAGAACACTAAGACTTGTTTTAAGTTGTGAAGGTATTATTTTACTTTAAGTAGAGGGAAAAGTCTATATCTATTTTTTCTTTGAATCCCACTCCTCATCCCACCACATTAAAGAAATCTTATACATGGATGTTTTAAGGGAAACTTTTGGGGTCAAACTTTTTAAGGTATGACATATTTTTTTAAAACTAAGATTATCTCTTGTACCACCCAACTTCCTTCACTCAATTGCATATGGAGTTTTTACAAATCAAATATAAAGGGTGTAATTAATTAAAAATGGAGTTGAAAGCATCGGAAAGTGTATGAAGTAGAAGTAAACATGTCAGGGCTATGGACGCTCGCTAGTAGTGGGGCCATGTTTGTATAGTACTGATACATCTTCGTCGAAGCTATGGACACTCGTGGGAAGTGAAGAAATGTTGGGAAAAATAGGTATATGTTACACTTATATAGATGTCTTCTTATCATAAAACTCTAGGGTTGTACCTTTTTTTTATTCAACAATATGAAAATAGTATAAATTAAATATTCTTTATTTTGGATTAATTGTTTAAAAATATAATAGATATTAAAGTTTTTGGATTTATAATGTTAAATTTGTCTTATGTGGGGCCCAAAATATATTACAATGTTAAAAAATATTTTGAAACTTATTTTTTGTTTTCTAGTAAAATAAAGCCTCTTATATTAATAACATAGATAACTGATTCACTTAGTGCCTCGCCATTTTGAGTTTTCTTGTATTTGATTTTGTTTTGTTTGATTTGAAGGGATGGTTGGATGGTTTTCTTTTCTTGGTTGTTTAGTTTTTCATGCTTCTTATGATTGAGTATTTTTGTTTATCTTTTATGAGATGATGTCATGGTGATCTTATGTTATTGAAATGAATATATTAGTAAAATTACATGCTTAATGATTATGATTTCAGTGATGTTATTGTTACATCACTAAAAGTTATTGTTTTTTCACATTTTCCTCACATGCATAATAGTTGTGTCATTTGAGTATGTTTTTTTTTTAATAATTCAATGTTGTTTATATGCTCATCTAGAATTACTCAAAGATAATGTTTCAATTCTTACATCAAAATTTGGTTTTCAATGCATAAATGAGTTAACTTGGCATCTTGGCAGAATAATGAATTCAACTAAAAGTTAAATCTTTAAATTTTAATCTGTGTATTGAAAGAATACTTGCTAAAGAGTGGAAACAAGCTTACAATTCTAAATTTGAATGAAAACATTAATTTTTGCAAATATCTTACTTTCATTAAAAAATGATTTTTCCATTTTTTTTTCCTTGCAAATGAATTTGTTTATAATAATTATTAAAGAAAAACATTAAATATCCAAACTTTTACATGATACATGGAAATATATCAGTGGCATTTTTATAATTAAAAAATGATTTTTCCATTTTTTTCCCTTGTAAATGAATTTGATTATGATGATTATTAAAGAAAAACATTAAATATCCAAACTTTTACATGATACATGGAAATATATCACTGGCATTTTTATGAGTGAGGATTCTCACTAAAATATATGTTTTGGTTCATGCGAGCTAGTTGGTCATCAAGGTTAGTAGTGTCTTTTCAAACAAAGAATGTTAAGAAGGTATTAAATACTAAGATATTCTCTAGCTGAATTAATGACTTTTGATGGTGGCATCTATGCATGTATTTGAAGACTCCATAATGAGGCATTTATTCACTTATACCATTACACAAACCTCATGGCTCTTTTTGAATAATTGGCCATAAAGTTGGTTTTGAATAAAATATCCCATTTATATATTCAACTGATATTTCTTTATGCTACTCAATAATCATTCAATGAGATTATTATATATTAATTCCATTTGTATTGACACATTGTCACCTAAATATAACATGTTCGATCTTAGAAAAAGAATTTGTTGCATGTTCTTTATAGTGGCTATAGAATCTTATAATGGAATTAGAGGAATGTAATTCCTATAAGTGGATATGTTATGAAATCTGTTTTTGATGGTTTGCGGTGAGGTGGTTTATCGAATCTTAGAGGTAGATACAAAGAGTTTTGAAAATACCGTTGTATCATAATGCTAGATCACAGGGCCATCTAGCCACGACACCATCATTCCACCAGATTAATGGGCTACCATATCACCATGCCACTGGGCCATTGAGCCACTAGTTCACCGAATGATCGTGCCACCAGGCCACCGTATCACCGGACCACGATATCATAATTCCACCAGATGATTGCACCATTAGTCCACTATGCCACCAGATGATCGTGCCACCAGGCGACCGTATCACCGGGCCTCCACATCAGCATTCCACCATATCACTAGACCAAAGGGAAAACATCTATGAAATATGAATGAACCAAATTGATGCCAACTTGTCGCAATTTTCATATGGAGGAGGTAGAGGCCAGCCTACAATGAATCATAAAGAGCATGGAGAATGAACAAAGTCATCGCTTTATAGGAATAGTTGAATTCTAAAGTAGATTGCAGTTGGAAAATGGTGCCATGGCATTTGTATATTGGTTAAGATCCTGAAAAGGAGAAGAAAGAGAAATGAGATAGCTCAGAGACCGGATAGAGCCATATTGTTGTGTACATTGCATCAGGGACATTTCATGAGATTGTGGGGGAATCGACTGAAAAATATCACAACAGTTAAGCCTGGAATAACGACGAATTGAGAATAGGATATCATGGAGAATGGTTCCTCAGATCTAGGTCGACTACCACAAAGTGATAGCGTTGGCATTCTCCATTAATTTGCAGGATTTGATGCCACCAGATCACAATTAAAGTACCCTTAGATTATAAAGAATATGGGACTGCAAAATATTACGCAAGCACATAGTTGAAATCACAAGGGTTTGACGACATGAGGTTGCAAAGAAAGTAGTGATCACCAAATAGATTCCAAATATTGAGGAATATTAGTAGCATGAGTATGAAGCTAGGGTTTCCACCAGATCGCATAATATAAGAGGCACTAAATTATAGTGGAGGATGGTGGAAAACAAGAGAAAAGTCCACGCTAACATGGATTTTAATCTTTGAAGTTCGTCATCAATGAGGAGGTCACCCACTACATGAAGAAGCCTACACTATCATGGTGGATCAAAACTAAAAAATGATAGAAAAGAAGCTTAATCTATCATTGTTTGAAGGGATAACAGTAAAATCTTTGTAGTGTCTTCAATTAAATCACATCAGTTGGAATTTCTTGTGATGTAATTAGACGATTATGTTCTTTGCAAGAACTTATTTCTGTTTAGCTTGAATATATGTAATTGAATTTTGTATACTATTATCAAAACTTAATAATGGATCTAAAGGATGTTGATTAATGAAAGGGATTTTCCACTATAGTAAATAAATAGTCTATTCTTTTGCTACTTTGTTGGTGTTTTATGTTATGGCATTTCTAGTAATTTAAACTATTTTCATGTTTGGAATTGTATTATCTTATTTTATTTTTATTGATAACATTATTGATCACATTAGATGTTGAGATGTTAATATAATATTGTATAGGTTATGTTTAGCATTTGTATTTAATAGTAAATTATACAAAGTGTTAATTAAGTTTTATTTTATCCCTGTTAAATTATTGATTTAATTGCATAGAAGCTAAGTCGATTTCAAAATCTATTTGGTGGCAACCGATTCCACATATCGATGGACATCGCCATTCCAAATGAGTATAGGTCTATTGGAATCTTGAACGGGTGATGATCCCTTGTTGAAGGAAGGAACTTTCCTTCCTATCAATCGGTTTCTTGTGGGTGATATACCTAAAATGATCGGTTATACCTTATCTTTTACATTATCCCTCAAACCAACATCTTCTTACAATCTTTTTGATATGATATCTTGTTCATCCTAAGATCGATTTGTGCCAAACAAAATGAATTGGGACACTTGTGAGAAACATTATAAAATGAATTCCTAAAGTTTCAAAATTATGGTTGTTACATTATAGGGACTAGGATTTCAATTTTTTAGGTTGGGCCCCCTTTTCCAATTCAAGCCAAGATTTGAGGCCCTTCTCATCCAATTCTTGGAGCATCATGATAGGCAGAAATGCAGGTAAAAATATAGATCTACAAAGTGATCGAACAATAGGAATTTCCTTATTTTTAGTGGCCAATGCCAACATCCCTTTCCCTCCAAAGAAAGAAAATTTTTCCCCAAGCCTTCGGCCTACATTCCCGGTGAACCCGTAATCCATTAATGGATTTTATGACACCACAAATCTCTCTAATTTGCAGTAATAGGCCCATGGAAAAAAAATCAGAAGTGTCGTTCGGAGGAACAAATCCCAAAGTAAAAATGATGATGTGGAAAAATGTGTATTTTCTCTTAAGTAATTTTTTCCCAAAAGTTTATTATCAAGAAGATATTTTAGTTTAGTAATTAAATATTGTAAATAAAATATTTTGGAAAATATATCATAAGTCATATTTGTTTTACTCGTTGAAAAAGAAAAATGTTTAGGGTGGTCTATTTGTCACTTTTCCAGAAGTGACAAGTGTTTTGTGACCTAACCCTAGCTTCCTCTTCTTTTATAAATAAGAGAAAGGATTTTGTAATATTGATGACTTCTTGAATAATATTACCTATTGTTATATTTGTAAATGTGGAAACACAAATA
>SNQJ01S0082606.1:13393-35952 GCA_010110895.2 Picea sitchensis
AGGAAGATCCTTCTAGAAGCGGAAGCTTCTATTATGTCTTCTTACATCCGCCTTATTCTATTTTATTGAAAGGCCTTATTAATATTGACCTTTATTACATCCGAATACATTGATCTACCTATGTGCGGGTTAGGACCTTAACACTTTGGAGTTGGGTCAAACTAGTAGGTGGGGCTAAGGCCAGAATAGCCTTAATCTTTAAGGGATCCACCCTAATCCCATCTTTAGAGACAACAAAACCGAGGAGTCGACCAGATTCGACAACAAAAATACACTTATGTGGGTTCAAGCAGATACGGTAAAACCGACATCGAAGAAAAATAGCCCGTAAGTGATCAACGTGATCTGATTGATTGGATGAGTGGGCAAGTAAGTCGTCGAGGTAAGGTTCTGCAATATGCTTGATATCGTGGAAAGTGTACGACATGGCCCGCTGGAAAGTAGCACTAGAATTTTTGAGACCAAAAGGTAGCTTTTGATAGGAAAAAGTTCCCCATGGGAAGATAAAGGCTGTGTTATGTTGATCAGCAGGTACAATTTCAATCTGGTTATACCCGAAGAAACCATCCATGAAAGAGAAGATTATGCTCCCAACGCAATTATCAATGATCTAGTCGATGAAGGGCATAGGGTAGTTGTCCTTTGGACAAGCCTTATTGAGATCCCGATAGTCAACACAGACACGGATGGTCCCCTATTTTTTGGCAACCAGAACAAGGTTGGAGACCCATTCTGTCAATGAGACAGGATAGATAAAGACAGATTTTAAAAGTTTCTCAACTTCTGCCTTTATGGCTGCAATTTTCTTGGGATGAACCAGGCGGAGTTTCTGTCAAACAGGTTTCGCACCTGGGTAAGTCTTGATTTCGTGCACGAAAATCGAAGGGTCGATCCCTGGCATTTCCTTGTAGCTCCAAGAGAAGACATCGCAGAATTCTTTAAACAGAGCAGCGTAAGATACCACTTCTTCGGGTGTGAAATTAGCACCAAGGTTAATGTTTTCCACAATTCCCTCTTTGATCAAAATATCGATAATGATCGTAGTAGAGATATTACCCATATTCCCCTCAGAAAGAGTATCTTGTGTGAGGATGGGAGATTGCGGAGAATCGTTAACATCGGGAGGGAAGACAGAGTGTATGTCTTTGTGAATTTTTTCCAGAGGCAGAAGAAAAGAGGATCAATGATGGTTATCATCCCAAGGTACGTCGTCGATACTAAGCATTTCCATTATAGATTCGTCGGAAGGAAAAATGTGGGAAATGTAGTCGATTGCAGACGATAGGGAATCCAACCATGACGACATAGAGTAGGCATCGAGTGCCAATAAATGGGGGTTGTCCAGGGAGGGAGAGGTAGATTGAATAGCCATGTATGCGGCCTTGGCTGGGATAAGTGGCATGGTGTCACCGAGCACATCGAATTCCATAGGACTAGGTACAATCCAAGGGTCAGATGATTCCAAAGATTGATAAGCCATAGTCGAAATCATATTGATGTTGGCAATATGATGTGTGGTGGGTGGAAGTGGTGTAGGGAAGGTATGCATAAGGCTATAATCTTTCAACAAGCCAACACCAATTATTTCATATGTAACTTGGTGGTCTCCCAAAAAAGGAATGTTGTTGGTGACAGGGGCACGAGCGTCGGGTGTACAGAAATCTATTTGATCGATAGTGACAATTTTGCCTTGATGGGGGAATTGTACACATCGAAACACCGACGAGGCGATGACAGTCATAACATAGAACCAAATTCTTCCAAGTAGTATGTTGTAATCGAGGGGGGCATCGACCACCTCGACATCAACAGTAACAGTTTTGTCTCCCAACTGAACGGCTAAGGATTTTAAAAGTCCATGAGGATGAAAAACTCACCCATCAAAAGTGCATAACATCGTAGGGGATTTGTTAAGGGAAAGTTATTTTAAGACTTTCCAACAAGATAAAGACATGACACAAGTAGAGGCTCCCTCATCCAAGATAGTTGAGTGGATTTGTTGATTGTGAACGAAAACATCGATCTGAAAAGATAGTTGGTGGGAGAGTTGAGGTTGATGATCATCTAGATTAAACGTGAGGTTATTAGATGACTCAGGATCGAAAGCGTCGATGGCAGCTAAGAGCGTTCTACGTTGGCTAGGACAGTGTTGTAGAACTTCCAAAGCAGACATAGCACATAGTGCTTGAGCCAAATCTTCAACAATGTTGTAGTTTTGGGCAGCCTGTGAGCTAGGATTAAAGGTAGATTTCTGGATAGTGCTCTTAGGAGGGTGTAATATGGAGTCAAACGAAGGTTTCTCAATATGAAGTGGCACGGATGGAGGGCTAGTAGACGGAGGACTAATGGAAGATGGTAATGGGTCCGATAAGGAACCGTTAGTGAGCTTAGGATTATCAGGTTTAATCGGTGTGTCATATGTCATAGTGCGAGTGGTCAGATTGATCCCATTAAACATGTAAATGTGGGCACTTGTCGAGGCCTCATCATGGGATTGGTTGGAACTTCCCCCTAGAGTGGGGGTTTGATCAACCAAATATTGCTGCTGTGGAAAAGGCTGGGTAAGCACAACAGGTTGTGAATTTCCCTTAAAAATCTTGGCCACTTCATCGCGATGTGGACAGTCTCGAGTGTAGTGATCATCTCCACAAATGAGACATGGGAATTTCGATTTCCATTGTGGTTGTTTTCTGGCAGCCGGGGTTTGAGGTTGATTTTTGGTTGTTCATTGTTGTTGTTTTTCTTTGGTTTATTTATTGATTTCTTCTTTCCTCCAGGTTGTTGTGAAGGGGTCGATTGGACCGTATTCACCTCATAGACCTAAGTTTGAGGGGAGGTAGAAAAGGGTGCATTCGAACTGGGAGCAGACGTAGAAGTGGACCGCTGGGTTAGTTGACTGGGAAGTAGATTGGGTTTTGACGGAGCCAATAACTCCATCCACGTGTGAGGTAGATGATGGTTTGGATGGATCATTAGTGGCACAGATAGAATTTGGTATCAACTCGTGCAGAGTACCAGATTGTGAATAAACCAAATCTAAGTACTGAGCTCGAGCAATAGCTTCTCCCTTGGTGACTACACCACCCATAGAAACATCACAAGCGATCTGGGGTAACAGTGATTTGGTGAACCATTCCGCTAATAATTGGTCAGGAATGACCGCTTTGATTAGCCTTCATCATCGTCTCCATTCATGAATATGATCAGAGATATGTATAGAGGTTATCTGATGAAGGGAGGTCAATAGTTCGGTACCTGTCTCGTATCGAATGGGTAGTTGGAAGTGTGTGAGGAAGGACATGGCAAGGTAGTTGAAATCGTGAAAAGAAGCATGTGGTAGTTCAATATACCACTTTGCTATAGAACTCGTAAGAGTTCGTTGAAAAAGACGCAAACGTATAGAATCGTCCATGAGGGAGTTGGATGAACACCACAAATGGAAAGTCATCACATGGTTGTTTGGGTCTTCTATGGAATTTCCGTCAAATTTTGGAATATCAGAAGGAAGTTTAGCTGGAATAGCTGGCCAAACTGGAGAATGAAAAATAAGATCATTCATTATCCGACACAAGTCTGGGAGGTCCAGAGTCGCTAGGAAAGGTAGTTGTCGGTTAACCTGTGGGTAATACTGGTGTGGAATAGGAACACCAATGGGACTATACATTGGTTTAGGCGGATAACTGTAACCAGTGGGTCCTCTTGTATAAGGTTGGTGTTGACCAGGGTACACAGGATTTGAGGGATTTCGAGAAACATGTGCGAGCGGGGGATAACCGGATGGGTTTTGAGGATTATAAGATGGATTTGGCGTTTGTCCATAAGGAGGATATAGATGAGTCCCTTGAGGGAGAAGAGGTTGTTGTGGAGCTTGAGGATTGTGTCCCCCCGAGAATTGTGGGTTTCCTGGAAAAGGGATATTCCACAGATTGGGTGTGGTAGACACATTTTGTCCATACAGTTGATGGTAGGCTCGGGATTGAGGCTGCCCTCTAGCATGAGGGTGCCCTCCAAATGGAAGTTGTCCTTTGGTGGGAGGATGCTCCCTAGCTTGAGGTGGAGTTCCTGGAATTTGAGAACCAGACGTAAATGATTGATCGATGCTTATTAATGGGTTAAAGCTACCAAGATCGGTCCCTCCGGGTTGTTGTATAGGTATAGAACTTCCAGGCATAACTTGGGTAGTAGTGACAGTGGAAGAATTCAGTGCTTTGTACCCAAAATGGAGTTATGATGAAGGTCTAGGTGTTGTTGGTGTGCCAATTGCAGCTTGGCTAACCACTGCATTACTGAAAGGAATAGTCGGAACGTGAGAGACCATTGTAGAGTGAGCCATCTGGAGAGAAAAAGTGGACCTTGGGCCAACAGATGATGTGTTTGGATCAACAGACGGTGCAGTTGAAAAAATGGTAGTACCAGTAAAATGGTTTAAGGGTATGGTGTAGGTGATAGGCGCGTCGACACCTATTCCTGTTCCATAAAGATCTCGCACCATGCACGATGGACTTCGAACAATGTCTGTGGTCCAAAAGGGGTTGTCGACTAGAGGGTTTGAATGAGACCCAGTCAGAATGTCAGAAGGATTGATGATGACGAATTCACCGGCTAAATTGAATTGGAGAACACGTCTCTCATATCCCTGTGGAATGCGGAAAGCCTCCGGAGACTCTGAAACAATTTGAAAATTCTCTAAAGAAGTGGGAACTTCTTCTTGGGAGGTTATAGTGTCGTGAACCTCACTCTGTTGAGGAGATTCCTCCATAGAATGAGGGGGTAAAGGGGTATTCTCTTCCATATTTTCTGGAGTAAGTCCCTATAGCCTCTGCAAACGGCATGGAGGGTCGATGTTGGTAAAAAAGAGTCGGCGAAAAAAATCTATGGCCAACTATAGAAAAGAAGCCGCATATGCTAATAGAATCTAGGAATCAAAACCAAGAAAACAAAACGTTCTCTCGATGACCGTACTAGTTGGTGATGAAATCCAATGTCGCATGATCAATTCAAGAAGGGTTGGGGATATGGTGGAATAGTTACAATGGGCGACCTTCTTAACAGACTTTCACCTTGGTGCAAGCTTCCACACAATAATTGTGGATTTACCCTCCAAGGAGCCTGAGTGAGTTTGACCAATGTCTGCTCTAGGTATAGTGAGACTTCCCTTCACTGTCACCTTGTGTAAGACCCTAAAGATTATGGCCACTAAGGTTACCAATTCGCAGTCAGCCCCTGGGTGGGTACAGTCGATAGTCCAGTCCGAACGTATGGGCAGGGTATCTAGCCCAAAATCAACTTGAAAGGCTTCCACTCAACATTGTGGGTATACCTTTAAGCGATCCCCATAATACGATCTGACTACTACAATCAATCAAACCACGAAGGGATAATCTCTGTAGCTTTTGCGAGTGTGACCTTGTGCGTAACCCCTATGTGAGAGGGGGATCCCAGGCAGACTTATACGACAATTAGATTTGACTCTCCATAGCTTTGGATGCTAATGTTTGTTTTGGAAACTTTGGAGAGTTATGTTCACAGCCTAATCCAAAGTACCAATCCTAGTCTACTGTTGGTGGAGGATCCTAGAAAAGAAAATGTTCTAGATAGTTTTTAATTAGCGTTCATTTTATAGTTGTTCTTTACTCAAAAGGGGTGCATGGAAGTGAAACGGATGGAATGATGACTCAATCCCCAAAANAATGCATCAAAGATGATAAGAAATCATTTCTTTTCGATGAATATCTATTTAAAGGAGAGAGAGAGAGTTATTTTCACTAACAAACACTAAGAAGGAATGTCCTCAAACAAATTTTCTTCAATCAAATCCGATGTGGTGCTAAAATTTTTTGGAAATGTCTTCTAATATGCAAATCAATCATGAAGATGTCTCTTTATTGTTTGTGTGTGAATATTGATTAATTAAAAACAACACTTCTCCTGCCAATTATCCTTTTGGATCAAGGAAACTCAGACAAACATAAGCAGGTTTCGTACAAACAATACACCCTCTTGTTGTGATAAAAAACAAGAAGCAAAAGAAAAGAAAACAAAGAAAATCAAGAATTTCACACAAAAAAGAGATGTTGAAGAACAATGACCTCAACAAAAACCAAATGAAGAGATTCGTAGACTTCTGATGTCTTTCACCAGAGTTTCTTGCTCAGTCAAAAAGGAGAGAAAAACAATGCATTGGTTTCAAACTCCCAACAACAGAAAAAATAAAAAATAATGAAGAAGGCTACAAAATAAAAAACAACAAGGTATTTTTTCCTCAGAAGGAAGGATGTCAAAGTTGAATGGGAAGAAGCATTGACTCACAGAGAGGCTCAGCAAGTGAAACACAAAGACTGGACCCTGAAAAAGCAATTCTGGAAAGGTTTTTTGCCAAAAGAGGGCTGGCGCTCTGGTGTAAAGTGAACCAAGCATTATAGTGCTCTGTCTAACACATTCAAGGAGCATTGGAACTCTGTTAACATAGCCACAGGGACGCCAGGCTTAAAACGCTCATGAAAATGTCCAAAAAATCCAAAATTTCAGTCGAATTTTAGCAATCAAGCTGAGTGAGATGGGGCAAGGAGTCAATCAGCACATGAAATCAAGCAAAAAGGGGTGAACAAGGTCTGAAAATAATCAGAGGGTTTTTAGGGTTTTTTAGAAAAAACCTTGAGCTCAGTCTTCGTTCATTCTCGCACTCGCAAATATATGAGAACGTAACCGAGTATACTTTTTCTCATCTTTTCGTACTCATTATGGTAACACGAAAACGATGAACATACAAGAGTATATTTTAAGCTCTTTTCACGGTCCATAAAAACGAAAAGATGGCCGAGCAATATTGTTCTTTTCATGCTCATTAAAGTATTTGAAAAAATGTTTGATGGGTTATAGTTTATCACTTTTTCAGTCTCGTCGAACTCTTTTATGAAAAACGAACTGGGGGAGTTCTCTTTAAGCATTTTTCAGACTCTCAAAACATGAAAAACCCCCAAGTTTTCTATCCTTGGACTCGTTAAACAAACATTGAAAGACCCGCAATGGGACCGAACCACTCCTTCCTAGGGTTCGTTAAACATACTTCGAGGGACTCATCCAAAGGATGAGCTTACATTGACAAGCATATGTTATCCTCCTAAATCTTGTGTAAAAATAAAGAAGTACTCGCCAAAAATGGTGGGGGAAATTTTGGGAAAGGAATGTGTTTTCATATTCATATTAATGGCAGTAATCGTTGCTCTTGAACATGACACCCCCTATTCGTCATTTGAATCCAGGTTGGGAAATCCATTTGTCTCTCGTTCAACTTGTTACAAGGTCATATCTTGGGTCGTCTTTGAGCCATTCTTTCCAAGTCCTTGGTTGTGTCGTTCATATGTTCAAGAGAAGTTCACACGAGCCCTCTATTGAGTCGGTCATCTGTAGTTTTCCATTATTACTATGTCAGCCTTCCCTGTGTCCATTTCAGCACGTATTCATACTCTGTTTCATCCTCAAAATCTATTACTTATTTTGTGTCATTGATAGGGGATACATCAAGGCCCTCCTGTGATGAGTCTTGTTTCGTCAACTCCAACTCATTATCTGGAAATAAGACTAAGAAATCATTTAGTACCTTGGAACTTGGATGCATTAATGGCAGGTCTCTTCGCTTTCGATAGGATTTTCGCATCATTGATCCCTGATCGAGAGATTCCCCCGAGTGCTCGACTTCATCTCATTCATTCACATTCATTTGGATTGTACTTTGGTACATTGGGAGTCATTGACATCAATGGTGATTTCCTTTGCACTTGTTAATGGTTTTCATCAATGATCGGTAATCAAGTGGCTTCTACCATGTTCAACTTCATCACATGTGATCGCATGGCTAGATTCGTACTTTCAGGTAACGAGATTGAAGACCCTGGGTCTCATCTTTTTTATCTAGGCTGTGATGGAGTATGTATGATTTGTATCGGCACATACATACACTTTGTATGTCATGTGGCTATGTCGTCTTAATTCAAGTCTTCTCGCATAGATCCACAGTGTATTCTTGGTGTCTATGTAGCATTTTGACATCATGGATCCATGGTGTATGATTGGTGGCCATGACCTGCGTTTATGATTCCATTCATTTGTGATCTAAGCATGGGAATGCCTACCTTAGAACTGGTATTATATTCTGCATATGCTTGGTTGTTTACAGGTTTCCGATTAGGTGTGCTCCTTCTTTTTGACACATACATGCATTTTACAAAGTATTTCGGCTGTCACGAGTTTCGGCCTCATACTTTGGGGGGAATTTTCTTACACATGATTTTGGTCTCTCTAGTGATGTCTCTACAAGTGATGTATTCAGGCTCCCACAAGGACTTTTTGCCTGAGAAAAGTGACTGTTGTCTTCTTCCAAAAAACACATTTTTAAGATGAGTTTGCAGGCTGCCTATATTACAGGGTGTGAAAATCCTTCATTCTCATAGGCAACCCAAACTTAGGGTGAGAATTTTTCACAGTCTGCTCTATAGATAGGCTGCAAACCTGTTTCAAAGCTTGGAAAAGAGAAGAGGTCAGGAATGTTCTAGAAGGGAATCTTCTAGAAAATGAGTTGGAATTCACATGATTGGCATCCTACTGACTTCTCAGATTTAGTGGGATCATCCTCATCCATTTAACCATCTCTCCTTCTCCTATATATTGAAAGGTTTCTCATGGAAAAGGTTAAGAAATATTTAATGAAGAATTGGTGAAAGAATTGTGTGAGGAACCCTGTTTGGATAGAATCTTGAAGACTCTATTTGGTCTATCAAGTTGTATTGGATCTTCTTCATGCAAGTACAGAGAAAGTGTGTGTGTGTTGGAACCAAGGGTCACTAAAAGGAATCTTGCGACATCAAGGAAATCCTGTTGTATCTTCTACTTTCATTTAATATAATACAGCGGCATGTCCCTTTCCCATAAAATCACTCTTATTTTATTGCATAATTCCTTGATCATATGCATAGGTTGACATTGAATATACTTTTCCATCATCAATTTGGTTGGTTTTTTTTGTCTTGGACCTAATTTCACAAGAGCATTGGAGTGAAGCGGGAACAACATATACCTAAGGAAGTGATATAAATGCATGTCACTCATTCCTTCTTAGTAGTAGATTCAATGATTGCAACTTAGGGAAAGAGTCGTGTCCTGTCCTATTTTGTTCTAGATCCAGGTGGATCTAGGGATATCTATTAGTGTCCGCACCTACCGATTTATCCGATAACACATGTTGGTTGAGCCCAAGAATGAGATTTATTTTAAAATATATTACACTTGAGCACCAATGTTCAGCATAACTCTTTGTATACTAATGTATTTTAGTGTATATATCTTTTCCCTCTTTTTTATTTTCAGCTTGCTTATCAATTTTTCCCTTGGTGGACATATGTCAACGAAGTCTTCGGTCTACTTAGGATTCACAAATGGGGCTAGTCATCATACACAGAACTTGGCTTCTGCCGCTTGGGTTTTTTACTCACCCGAGGGCCTACTGGCGTCTTCAGGTGGCATTTTCCTAGGGCCATCCACAAATAATGTGGCCAAGTATAGCATTGTTATAGAAATTTTACACGGTTCCATTTCACATGGTATTCACTCTTTAGAAGTTCTCCTAGACTCCCAGTTAGTAGTATGTCAGTTGAATGGCACTTACCATGTGCAAGACCCTACTCTACTCTGACGATTCTTACGGTTACAAATTTTGGAACAACATTTCGACTTTATTACTTATCATCACATACCTAGAAGTTATAATTATGTATCTGATTCATATGCTAATTTTGTTTTAGATTGGCATTTTTCACATAACTAAAGAAAAGAAAACACTTTCATCAATGTACACATTGTAACATAATTAAAGTCGAAGATCAATGTTTTTATATATTTCATATCTCCAAAAAATATGATTTTATAGTACAAAATTGGGGTCCACACCCTCAAAATACATATACGGTTGATCATACAGTAATCCCGACATCTATGTCTGTGGCACTGGATGAAAGTCATGATAGCATACTATGGAATTTGCAAGATGTCGAAAGCATTGTATCCAAGCAAGGGGCACACCTACCACCTGTCGCTGCATCACCTCCAATATATCCTCTACTTGAACCATGGGAATCCTTTGTGTCAAATGAGACAAGTTTCCCTACATATTTTGAAGCACTCTATCAATGTCCCCTCTCGCTGGCTCACCCCCTCAGTGCCTCTGTCAGTGTCGTGGAAGTTTGTATGGCCATCGTGGACCCATGTCTATGTCACATACATGTTTAGTTAGTACTTGACATCATCCAAAAATATTGTTTTTTCTTATACAAAAATACAAAAAAATGAGAAATTCAAAAACTTTGGGATACCTATGTTTCCGTAGGCAGAACCTGGTCATAATGACATGTCCGGATCTACTTTAAATTCAATCCTTGCGTAAGGATAATCCTCTAGAGCCATCATCTTCTGACTCCACCAGAAGAAAAAATCATCATTGTAGGGTGTTGGCACCCTACTACCCCCCTTCTTCCTCATCACCTTGGTCCACCATTCCATGGTTGGATCACAAGGTCCATGCGAAACAATCTTAGCTCTAGGGCCTAAGCCTGGAACCCACTTAAACAAAAAAACTACACAAGATAGATGTGAACCCGAAGTTCCTCTTTCTACCTAGTTTGCAGTCTGTCAATTGGATCTTCATGTTGGCCAAGAGTGAGGTGCACCATTCGTAAACCATGGGTCGCAAGAACTCCACTGGATGGAACATAAGTGGCCTCGATGCCTGGTGCAAAGAGGCCAACCCTATGATCCATGTCAACACTAGGACAACAATCTTGAGACTCAGATTGTTGATCAATCTGATCGGGAGTTCCCTCCCTACCTTCTTGGTCCCTGGAATGCAATGAGAGGCTATGTAATCCTCTATGTTCATGCCACTCCTATCTCCCCAAGATTTGAGGTTTTCCAAATCACGCTGACATGACAATCCTATCAATAAGTAGATGTCCTCAACTTTAATCCTCAATGGTTTTTCATCAAGGTTGAAGGTCTCAGTATCCAGATCCCAGTAGTCACAAGAAGCTGAAGCAGTCTCACTTGAGCCCTCATACCTTTGAGAGCCCAAAACTTGTATAGCCCACATATTTTTAAGTCCATGTGGGCCCCTGAATCTCTCTCCACTACAACATCCACCTCTTCATGCTCTCTTTCTCTCCACTCTAGCACCATCTTGCAAGATTCAAACCATTTTTTGAGTTAGCAACATTTTAAAAACCTTATCAATAGACATATACGCGAGCTACAGTTTACACAGTCACATATAGGGCTTCTTATACATTGTCTATTTTGAAAACAATCGCATATAGGTATGCATATAAGATACCCAATGACCTATAGCCTACATATACCTTAGTTTCTAAATTGCACTCTAAAATTCTCAAAAAAGGAGACCTAATTGCAAATTTTAATACACTAGAAATAAAGAGAGGAACACGATGAATTACCTGGTCCAGATGGTTGTTGATTCCATCGCTTGTGGCTCCCGCAATCAGAAGTTGAAATTCGGGTGCAATTTAGTCCAAAATGCATTATTTGGGTAAAAAATACAAATGGTATAGTAAAATTGTTTTTTTTTACTATTTATAGAAAACATTTACCCACTTTACATAGATTTGTCTAATATTTTTTCCTAACGGACTAATACGACAGTGGATGAAGTTGGTTTTGGTGGTTTTATCCAGAGATTCTTGCAATTCTCAATGCCATGTCGCCCGTTCGTAACTTTGGACAGGTATTTTTGTCATCCAGCATATAGGATAGGTCACCAATCTATTGTGAACACTTGCATCATCCTATGATTGCAACTCATATTCCTTAGGTGAAAACCCATTTAATAGCAACATGAAACCTTCTATCTACAACTAGAAGAGTCATTATTAAATGGTAGATACTTACCAAACATGGGTACCCTAGTTAGATCCCCTACTCCATTTGGTGCCCATGCAGAGATTTTTGCCTGTAGGATCGGGAGTCCCTTGTAGATAATACATGAATTTATGTTTGAACCTCATTTCTTACTCATAAACATGTTGACCTATACCTAGAGGACTCCCAATGAGTTTGGTTTAAGCTCTTTTCCGACTCTCTCAAAAAGAAAAAAGATTGTCGAGTGAACTTGTCTCTTTCACACTCGTAAATTGGATTTGAAAGGACGTCTATTTGGTGTAAGTTTACCCCTTTTTCAAACTAAGTATTCTAATATTATGAAAATGACATCTTTTGGCATGAATTTGTAATTGCATCTCATTCTCTTGCTTGCAGTATTGAGCCCATTTTCGATTCTCGCTTTTGCATTATAAGCCTATCACCTCAATAGTTTGCATCATCTGCCAAGAAGAGCCTTTTTTATATCCTTTACAGCTTGACACCCTATACCCGACAGGAAACATTCCCCTAAGTGTCCATCTCCTGCATGCACCTCCTTGCATTAAGCATAGGCATGTTCCACCACTTGAACTAGTTTCTTACTTACAACACTTGTTTCCTCCTTTGTATCATAGCATTCATTTGACTATGAAAACACAAAAAAATACGGCCAAGGAAAGAATATTATCTTATATTAGCAGCATTTGTGTCGCCTTTGAACATAGCACAAATATTTTGAGTCCACTTTTTATCAAAATTTTGGGTTTAGCATGACCTCATTACTTAGAGTTTACTCCCTCGACTGGTTACTCTTACAGTCCCTATGGAGTGTTTGATTGATGCCTCCTACATCTTGAAGTTTCATTATCGAGTCTATGTTGCCAAAGTCTTCCATATTTCTCATGCTTGTGTTCAAAGGATGTCTATCAACCTATGTTGACCATTCCTCAGAACTCTTGACTTTGCATGTCATCCATAACCTCAATATGTCTCAGAATTACATGAAATTGTAGTCCTATCATGCACCATAGTCCTAATTCCATCATTGGTAGGTAAATGTAAACCCAATAGTTGACATTTCGTCATTGGTTGCTGACTAGGGGGTTTCCCTTATGTTCGAAAATAAGAAATCTATTCACACATTAGGATGCGTGCAGTGTCTTGGATTCCATTAGCCTTATTGGTGGTTTCCTCTCCTTTGTCAGCATGTTTCCTTATTGGCTACTATTCATAGGGTCTTTTTCATGTCTCGCTTGCATCTAGAACACGAAAAATATGCAAAGGGTAGTTGGTTCATGAACATGTTCTTCATTCGATTTCCTCCAAAAATCAAGCTCCTGCTTTGTAATTCATGTTGAATGATGAGAGATTCCTCAATGCTCTACTTTCAATGGGTCTCCTTCCATCTAATTCAACCAATATATTCTGGAAATGAGTGATCCAATGGATATTGGTGGCCACCCACCTATTCTAGCTAGCTCCTCTTGTCCATTTTTGTTCATCATGTTCTTTTGTACTTATTTGTAATTGTGGGTTCTACACTTCTAGGGTTGTCTGAAGCCCTACACATCCTCTAGGTGGATATTGGTGGCCTCTTTCCTAATCCAACTGGCTTGTTTTCTATTTTTTCATGTTAGCACATCTTGTTGTACTTCTAGGGCCGTTTTGGGGCCCTAAACATTGTTTTTTTGGCTCGCCACAGTCAAACTATAGATGGAGTTAAATATTGTTGGTAGAATGTGTAGTTCTCTTAAATACCTTTCCAATGGGCTATCACGTGCCTAAAATGGAGTTCGTATGCAAACGTTACGACCCCGGGAAGTTGAGGTACCAACTTACCCATAGGGACCCACATGAATTTTGGTTTTTCACCTTCTAAGGTTAGGTTTTTGGATGTCTAGGGTTTTGGAATTCGTGAGTAATATGAAAAAGGCCTCTGGATCCTCATTGTAATTATTCTTCTCATACGGATGCACATAGTAGCCACATCTCTTCTTAGATATAGCTACCACCATTCGAGCAAGTGTTTTAGCTCTGTAGTTTTACAGTTTCAACCTATTTCATTCATTTATTATAAGATATTGTTCACTGGATATCTGTGTTATTCTTCATATCTTTGTGTTGATTGTATTCAGTCTGTAATCAGTTCGTTCTACTCCTAAATCTAGATCAGTGGTATCAGAGCGGTTTGCTCTTCATTTATTTTCTTCGTGCATGTCCCCGACAAGATTTGGGTACAAGAAGTTGGGACTCGAACTAATCAATTCGTTGCAATATCGGTCACGTCGAGCCTGACGAAAACCCATGGGGGGTGAAAATAAAGATGATGGAGCAGGAGGTCATATTAAAATCTTTCTTGAGTAATCCCTCACGCAACAGAGGAACAAAATGATGGAGAACTTTGCACAGATCCTTCGACGGCTACTGTCAGGAGAAGCATCTTCATCAAGTGACCATGCAACCCCCTTCAAGGTACAGGTAAATTTTGATATTCCATTATTTGAAGGACTAATAGATGCGTATGTTGTAGATAAATGGTTGAATCTTCTCAAAGGGTATTTTTCGGTCCACAATTTTTTCGACGGGGAAAAGATTACTTTTGCACTCCTCAAGGTCATCCACCATGTTAAGGATTGGTGGGATACTTACTTTGAGCAATGGGTAGTAGAGGAATATGCAATATTTGTGGTGGCCCCTACATGAGATTCCTTCCAAGATTCCATTAAAGAACAATTCTACCTTGTTGGAAGCTACGAGGACCAGTATACCAGATGGACCACCCTGCATCAAGAAAGGGACGAGAAAATGCCAGATTTCACCAATATTTTCCATACCCTGCACTTGAAATTGGGTACCAATCTGAGTGTCATTTGGTGCTCAAATATCGTGGTTGTTTGCACATATGCATTCAAAAATAAATTGATTTTCTGGATATCACCTCATTGGGCACAACTTATAGATACACTATCAAGATCGAGCAGAAATTTAAGCAGAAGAGTCGAGAGTTTGGATATGCAAACTCCTCACAGTCGAAGTAGGGAAAAGGTGGTCCCAAACCACACAGAAAGGGACCGATTTGAGATGGCTTCTCTCAGGACCACCAATCCAAGATGAAAAACAAGAAGGGAAATGAGAAGACGAAGAAGGACACGATAAAATGGTGTGAGTAGCATAAAATCCCTTGGCACAACACTAATGAATGTCGCTCCAAGCAGTCACTCATGGTCGAGTTCAAGGCTTCTGAGTTGAAGGTTGATTCTGATTCCGAGTCAAATCCCGAAGGAGGGAAGTAGATTATTTATGCTAAACCTAGTGCCACTATCGCTACCACCAAAATCCGGCCAAGTGAACCAAAAGAACCAGAGGAAGGGGAACGCCTCATTCACTCATAGATGTGGTTAAAGGGGGCTCCACTTCATTTCATTTTCAAAAGCGGTAATTAGAAGAACCTAATTTCAGCATAGGTTTTCAAGAGGCTGGACCTGCCAACAAAACCACACCTACAACCCTACACCATCGGTTGGTTTGTCCAAGGAAGAGATCTTTGTGTCAGTCAACAGTGTCGTCTACCCTATGACATCAAGCCTTTCAAAGATGAGGTATTGTGTGATATTTCTCCCCTTGAAGTTTGTGATGTTATCTTAGGACAACCATATTTGTGGAAGAGTCATGTTGTGTATGATTCTAGACCCCACAGTGTTATTATTACTCTCGGTAGACAATCGTATAGGATACCAGAGGTAGCGTCACCTACCGCTATTTCTTTAATCTCTGCTAAGAAATTTAGGAAGTTCATTTCACAGACCGAGAAGTTCGTCTTCTTTGTGATCTATGCTCACAGTAAGAAGAAGGTCTCCACCACATCTATGGCCTCTACACATAGCCTCTATTTGTTTAGATTCAAGTGGAAGGGATCGTGGAAGAATACAGAGACATATTCTTCTCACCCATCGGGGTACCGACGCACTACCAGGTCAAGCATCCAATTGATATGACCCCCCGTGCACCTCTACCTAATGGACAAGCCTATAGTCACTCACTGATGGAAAATGATGAAATCAGGTGTAAGATCCAAGAGATTATTCAAAAGGGGCACATTAGACCTAACTCCTCCCCTTGTGGAAGCCCGATTGTATTGGTGTAGAAGAAGGACGATACTTGGCGACTCTGCATCGATTACAGAGACTTAAACAAAATCACAGTCAAGAACCAGTACCCAATTCCCAGGATTGATGAACTTATTGACCAACTCAAGGGGGAAAAGTTATTCAACAAGATTGACCTAAAGTCTGGATACCACCAGGTTCCCATAGAACCAACTGATGTATGGAAGGCAACCTTCAAATCTAAATAAGGTCTCTTCGAATGGATGTTCATGCCCTTTGGTTTAACAAATGAGCCAACCACTTTCATGAGGTTGATGGATGATGTATTGCGACCCTTAACCAAATCCTTTGTGGTGGTATATTTGTATGAAATCCTCATCTTCAGCAGAAGTTGGGAGGAGCACATGTGGCATATTCAACAGGTTTTGAGCACTCTACAGCAACACAAGATATATGCCAACTTGGAAAAATGCTCTTTTGGCATGAACAAGGTCCAATACTTGGGATACATTGTTGATGAGCATGGGGTACATGTTGATCCAACTAAGATCCAATTCATCTGTGGCTGGCCATCCCCGACCACACTAACTGATCTTTAGAGCTTCTTGGGATTGGACAACTTCTACCAATGGTTCATTTTTGGATTATCCCATATTACATGGGCCTTCAACTAGGTGACCAAGGGAGATAGAAGGGAAAATCTTGTGTGGGGAAAGGAACAACAATGAGCATTCTATGATCTGAAGCATCGCTTGTTCTCAACTCCAATACTCTCCTTTCTTGATTTGTAGCAACCGTTTGATATTGAGACTTATGCATCTGACTATGTTGTAGGAAAATTTCTCACTCAACACGACCATCTAGTGGCATACCATAGTGAGACACTCTCAGATATTGTTCAAAAATACCCCACCTATGACAAGGAAATTTATTCCATTGTACAAGCATGTCGTTAATGGAAAAATTACATTCTAGGAGAGGAGACGGTCATCCACACTGATCACAAGCCTCTGTAGTTCATACAAACATGGGGGAAATTGCAGAATGACCGCCATCAAAAGTGGTCCACCTACCTGCAGCAATTCCATCTCAACATAAAGTATAATACATGAATCTCCAATCATATCATTTACTGCCTCAGTCGACCTCCTGTGGTTGTACTCACCACTGTGCTCCATTTTTGTTGACATGAGGCATTTGAGTGGCTCCAAATTTATCAGCAAGATCCAGACTTCACCACCACCTATCATCTCTTGGGTACAAGCACAACTGTCATTGATTTTCACATTCAGGATGGTCTATTATGCCATATGGGCCATCTCTATGTTCCTACAAGAGAGCGTGCAAAGATGATCTGGGAATCCCACTATAGTTGGATAGAAGGAAATTTTGGCATGGAGAAAAATATATCTATTCTTCATAAACATTTTTATTGGTCAAAACTTCGATAGGATGTCAACAAGTATATCATATCTTTCACTTCCTGTGCCATTTCAAAGCCAGCCATCAAGAATCAAGGATTATACACCCCTCCTCCTACTCCTGAGAAGCCTTTAGAATCCGTCTCAATGGATTACATGTCTGGACTTCTGTCCACCAAGAAAGGAAATGACTGTGTATTTGTGGTTGTTGATCAGTTTTGAAAGATGGCCATCCTCACAGCCTCCAAGAAGAATATCACAGTGGAAGATACTACCCAACTCTTCCTCATAACATATGCATACTTTAATTGGGGCACATTCCTCAACATGTCCTCGTCAATTATCACTCCCTATGGAATCTCTTGAGTCACCAACCTATAGTCTGGATTCTTTTGCAGCATGACCGCTGAAGCATCATCCTTTCTAGGTGGTATGTAGTCGCGAGGAAATATTGTCTCTGATGAAGATGCACCCAGGGTTTCCTCAATCTTTGGTTTATCTTTTGGCGCTCTGCTGTGAATCCTCCTTGGTACAATGTCTGCTGCTCTTGTAGCTCTGGATGCCACCATTTTTGTAGTGGCATAGTGTTTAACGGATGTTGTAGCTATGTAGCTCATTCTAGCTCTGTGCTCTTTGTTTTTCCTGGAATGCTAAGTAACAATAGCCTGTGTTTGGGGAGCCTGAATAATTTTATGCCATGTTTCCAGTTGTGCATTGGTCTTCATGCCTTCCCTCCTATCTCATTCACCCATAATATGATAGGTACTTACATTAATGTCACTTTATTTCTAAATCTATCAGTATATTTCCGTTGTGTATTACCACTCAATCATGCATATCGATGGTGTTTTTATTTTACTACTTATCTTTATGATGGCTTTATGAGTGGGATTTATGGAGGATTTATTATTTGTTATAACTTCCATTTTATGACTTGTCCTTATCCACCTGTAACTGTCATTTTCACCCTTTTTGTATTGACAACAGTCTCGTCGTGTGGGGCAGTGCAATTAATGTTGCATACTTTACCACTTTTGCATCGGGCTTCCTTGGTTAACATATTTTACCCTATTTGCACGGTTCCTTTTGTCATTCTTTTTGGCGTGGTTTTTTTTTCTCTTGCATGGTTCTTCCTATTGCACAAATTTCCAACCCTCTTGATAGAGTTTTAGTCGACTGTCATTCACCCTTCCTTTTAGTGCTTCTCTGTTAAGGATTTCAAACTGTGCAACACCTTCCTTTGTCACCTCCTAGATCACATATGGTCCTATCTAGTCCATACATAACTTCCTTAGGTGATGCATAAACTTGTTATCATATAGTAGTACCAAGTGGCCTACTTGGAATTTTTTCAAATTAATGTGTCTCTCATGCCATGCTTTTTCCCTTTCCTTTTGCACCTGTTGGTGAAACCCTGTGATAAATCTATCCTCAATTTTTACTAGTTGTGATAATCATTCCTTTATTGCACATGAATCTAAAAGATCTATGATAGCTATGACACACATGCTCAGTACAATAAACTCCAATGGAATTACTACCTCCTTCCTATTTACCAACTGGAAAGGTGTTTTCCCTATCAAATTCTTACTTTTTGTTCGATATGCCCATAATACAATAGGGATTATGAAGTCCCAATAATATATTCCCACATTACAAAATTTTGTTAGTGCATTATCTAGGATTTTGTCAAATGCTTCCACTGTTCCATTGGCCTGTGGGTGGTATGGCGTACTCTTCTGATGGTTAATTTGGAATTCTTCGATCAAATATGATATGGTATTGTTGATGAACTGTGTCCCTTTATCACTCATGAGTGTTATTGGAAACCCAAATCGATTTACTATGTTCTCAAAAAAAAAGTGTGCAATAGTTTCTACACTGCAGTCCATAATTGGTGCGTCTTCTTCCCATCAAGTTAGATATTCTATGGCTGTAATGATGTACCTATCCCCTAATATTCTTGTTGGTGGGATGATTGGTTGAATGAATTCCATGGCCCACTTATCTGAAAGTATTCCTTTTTTATGCACATCACATGTCTGACAATGTTCCTTTTTGTCTATGTGGCATGTAGGCCACCATATTTCCGCACATAATATATTGTGCATAGTGGATTTCCTTGCATAATGTCCTCCTAATATTACATCATGTTTTTCTGCAAATATTATTAGTTTTTCGTGTTTGACCACACATTGCCACAATATTCCATCTATGCCCGATTTATATAAGCTTCCTGCAATTAATTGACAGTCCACAACCCTTATGACCAACTGATTTTTCTGCGCAACTGTCATGTCTGAGGGGGTTTTCCCTGTACTTAAGAACTGTACAACGTATACAAAATAATCATCTACAATATTAATTGAAAATAATTGTTCACCTCGAAAGATATCATCCATGTTTCTTGACTCTTCTCCCAATAGTATGTGCGACAAGTGATCTGGTCTTGCATTGTGTTTACCTGGTTTGACTACTACTTCAAAGTATTATTCTTGGAACAATAGAAGCCATATGCATATCCTTCCCCCAAAAACAGGCTTGTTGACCAGATATCTCAGCGCATAATGCTCTGTGTACATATTAAATTGTGAGTGTAGTAAGTAGTGTCTGAACTTCTGTGGCGCATAGACCATGGCCAATCCCTCATGTTTTGTTGTTGTATAGTTTTTTTTCCGTTGTTGATAATTTCCTTATTGTTAAAGCGATTGGGTGATATATCTCTCCATCGCATGGCTATGACAATATTGCACCTAATTCTATTGATGATGAGTCCACATGTACATGAAATTCCTTGTTCTAGTCTGGGAAATTAAGATAGGTACAATTACTAAATTTTATTTTAGTGTGTCCAGTCCTTTCTGAAAGTCATCATTCCATTAGAACTTCCCTTATTTTTTCAATAGTTTTTCCATTGGTGTTGTAATCTGTACATATCCTTTGATAAATTTCCTGTAATACCCTGTTTGGCCCAATGTTGCATGCAACTGTTTGATTGATGTGGGTGGTTGTAAATATAGAATAAATACAATCTTTGTGGGATCAAATATTAAGCCTTGTTTGCATACCACGTGTCCCAATAATATTCCAAAAGATGCACAAAAACCACACTTCTTTAGATTCAACGATATTTGATGTTGTATACACTTATCCAACATTAGTTTTAGCAATTCAATGTGATCCCTTAGTAAACTAAATATTGTCCAATCGTACAAGTACACTTCAATAAACTTATGAATAAATTCTTTAAATACTACAACAACTACTCTTGAAAATACTGCAGGTGCGTTCTTTAACCCAAAAGACGTCACTATGTATTGAAAACTTCCCCATTCCATCAAAAATTTAGTATTATGTCTATAGTCCTACAAAATTCTTATCTGACAGTAGCCTGTGAAACCATCTGTGAATGAATAAGCCTCTTGTCCGCCTACCTTTTCAAGTACTTTATCTGTAAATAGTGTTGGGAATAGATCATGCAAGCATGCATCATTCAGTTTCCTCAAATCGATGCATATTCTTATACCCATTTTTTTCTTGTCCTACACTACCATGGGGCTTATCCATTCCATGACTCCTGCTTTTAGCATGCGGTCTATTTCCTCCTTTAATTTTCCTTTATATATTGGGTTAAATCTATATGGTCTATGTTTCACTAGTTTAGTGCTTGGTTTCAGTGGGATCCTCATATCCCCTAGCTCTCCTACTATCCCTTTCATCTCTAAGAATGTCATGGGTAATAGGTATTTCTATTCATGCAGTAGATCTACTATATTTTCTACATTTTCCTCATCCCAATAATCTCCTATCTGTGCAAACTTAGGGATTGATTTCCATTATTTTTCACACTGCACAACATGATCTGTTGGGTTTCCCTCCCTAGTATACTTTTGCATCATGTCACCCTCATCAATATTGAATCTCACTTGTATTAGTCACAGACACCGTTACCAATATTCTATGTTGTCTTTGTGTGTCGCCCACCATCTGGTTAGGGTGGCCTTTAGTACAATGTCCAGTGCAAGCAGCCTCTATTGATCTAGAACCAGTGCCTCAAATGTCTGTACAAATGTTTCTATATATGTTAACCTATCATAAGTAGCTGGGTTTCTTAGTTCTATTCCAATCCAACATATTGATTTGGTCATTAGTCAGCATCATCATGCATCCTTTATTGCCAGTTCTCCAGACCTGATTTTGAGTTTGATGTACATTGATTCTTATCCAACTCATTGTGTCATGTGCGGTGGGGTTAACTGTTGTTGGGAAAAACACCCTGAAGACTAGCAAACTAGGGTCAGACTTGCATGCAGATTTGACTGAATGGAAACTACTTTTTTACCTACATCCCAAGATTTAAATCCCTTTTTCTCAGTAAATGCAAGGAAAAGGACCACCTACCTTATTACCGGCATTCGATGTAGATCCTCCGTTGTGCTTGACTACTTTCTTGCGTTGCTCCTTCCAAAGATAACCTGCACTCAAGACAAACAACAACTATGCATGAATGCTACTTCTATACTCAAGGATTAGAAATCAAGAATAAATTAATCAAACCATAGACAATTCATGCATTGGGACGGGAAAAGTATTCTTTTTATTACTAAAAGTGAATCAACTTACAAAACTGAGATCATCCACCGCTCCTTGAACCTGATCCTGGGCTCCTCTTCTTCTGTCCTTCAACTTCTTTGTGTTAAATCTCCTTTGGCATGAGGAAAGGCTAAAGGGTTGGGACAATGGATTACATAAATGGGTAGAGTTTCTTCGCTATATTTTTTCCTCTTCCAACTGGTACCCCTACCCCTTCTTTTATAGGCTAGAAGGAGCTAGGGTTTTGGATGAACCCTCGGCCATGCATGGCCGGGAGTTTCAGTTAACCGACCCATATCTTTTTGTTCCGTCGACAACTTTCCTTTTTTCATGCTTTGTTAGGTACACGCGGGTTGTTGTGAGTCAGCCAGTGTGTACATGCGTGCAGTAATGGGTTAGGGCACGTGGGCCTTGACACAAGAGGATTTTCAAAGAGTTGTTCAGCAGATTTTTGGCAAAGAAGGGATATGAGTTGGCCTAATGCCAGGTAAGCATGTGTGGTGCAATTTAGGGTTATAAC
>SNQJ01S0082607.1:0-16806 GCA_010110895.2 Picea sitchensis
AGATATTAAATGATGGATTACATTAATGCTTAGAATTGAGTTTCCTCTCTTTATAAGTATTGATTATCATAAGGTCATCAGATCTGTATATTTATCATTCTGTTGTTATATTCTTTCTCCAATGCATCTTTGAGTTTGTTTTGGGAGTATTAGCTCTGTTTTGTTACAGGTTTCCCTCATATGCATGACAACCAGGAGTTTGAATTGCACAGGAAGATAAATCCAACTTAGTCGATTAGTTACATGTTAGTTTACTTGTTATTTGGTTAAATTATTTATCGTTGAAATAAGAACATCTTGAATTAGCTTTGACTGTTTATCTATTCTTATTTCAATTATATTCGATTAGAATTCATTAGTTTAGACTTTTTAATATTGAACAAAAAACAAAAAAATGTATGTGCTTTCTTTATCTCTTTTATAAACACTTTCAAAAACATCCATTTCGCAAGATATCTAGTAAATCTTGTGAATTGTATACACACTATTTATAATCATATGCATATATTCATGTTTCTATTTTGATGCTTGTAAATTATTAAACTTATATTCGTAATATCATAGCTCTATATATTAGTTTCATTTATTTTATCATTTTTAGGACTTTAGTTGGCCAACAGAGGCATTAAACCCGTCGGGTCATTTCATTCCAAACGGCTTGTGTTATTTAGACAACCCCGGTCCGGATTTGACCTTCTAGTTAACAGTGTGTCATTTACGCCCATCAAAAAATGGCTCTAGAAGGAGGGCCTCAATTAAATTAATGGCACGTGAAGGTCGCAAGACTCCTCCCCCACATACTCGCACTCCTATCGTAACGCGTAGTCTCTCCGACAGAAACATTACACTTCAAACAACAACTACCTCAAACGATAACCCTAATATTCTAGTTGAACCAATGACACCAGTTCCTCAAGGGATTGATGTCCAAGAAATTGTTCGCCAACAACTCATAAGAACTCATAGTTCCTTAGCCCATATCAGAAAACCTGGTAGGCCACTTAATCAACCCCTTGATTTCACAGATATCCAAGAACAACTTCAAGGCAATGGTCTACCCAAAAATCCTTTAGGTGGAAATACTACCAATCCCACTGAAACGCTTATCCCTGGAGCTGGAGGATTTGGTATTCCACCATCTCCACCTGTTTCTTCTCCATCCTCTTCAAGAGGAAAATCTTCTGATGAAGGCAGTTCTTCATCATAATCATCTCATCCTTTGAAACCACCAACTCCCATGGAAAACCAAAATAATCCTGCTAGACCTTGGCTTGATCAAGATGCCGTGGCTGTACCTAGACCCCAACACCCATTACCTAAACATCCAGAGAAATGGCTGCCCAAATTTTATCCAGATTCGAAGCAATCAACTGAGGATCACATCAAAAAATTTATGTTAGCCATTAGACTCCAGAGTGTTGAACATGAGGATGTAGTATGTAGATTATTTCCTTATACTTTTGAGGGAAATGCCTCCACATGGTATTTTTCTCAACAACCCCAAACCATCATCTCTTGGGACAAGTTTGAAACTTGTTTTCTGGAAAAATTTGGAGATGATAAATCTCTAGAAGTCTTGGTTATGGAAATATCTAGCTTAAAAATGAACCCTAGAGAAAAAGTGAAGGACTTTAACCAAAGGTTTCTAATGTTAAAGAACAAAATCCCTGCAGATTCGATGCCCGCATAAAGTTTAATTGTTGCATATTATGCTAAGGCCTTGCACAATAACATAGCCATATGGGTTAAAAGGTCCAAGAAGAACACGTTGTTAGAAGCCTTTGAGGAGGCAAGTCAAATCGAGAAAAATATTTTGAGATTAAAAGATAATCTAAACAATGAAGCTGAAACAACTTCGTCCTCTAAAAAGAAAACATAAATTCTCACTAGGCGTCCTAAAAAAAAAAAATCAACAAGAAACTTTAGACTTGGAGAGCTTACATAAAGCTTTCCAGAAACTATCTAATCAGGTCGTTGAATTGAAAATATTAGTCGAGGAGGCATCCACAAGAAAAGGAAGTTTCAAACCTCCTTTCAAAAAGCCTTTTCCTCCAAACTGGCCAACCTCGACCACAAAAGGTCTAAATTTCGAAAATTTACAGTATGATTTGCAAACCATCTTAGAAGCACATGACAATTCTGTTTTTGTTCCTTCTGAAAATTCTGACGATAGAGTTGAGGAAGAGGTACCAAAAGAGGAGGACTCATCTCCTCCTATTTTTGGTCACTTGTCGGACAATATCTTCCAAGAAAATTTCGAAACTGTCCACCCCTACAACACAAGAGGCAAAACGCAAAAAAAACCTTCTCCCGAAGTAAGTAAAAATGTGTTTCCAAAACAGTAAAAGCAATCTGAAATTAAACAAAGCCTAGCAGCCCCAGTTTTAGAGTATGATTTAATTGAAGATCTAAAAACATTGAGGGCTAATATTTCTATTTTTGAACTACTGAAATTTCCTCTTATCTTGCAGAAAATGCTTCAAAGCATCGTCGAAAACAGTAAAAAGAACGATATTAGCAATAAAAAATCAGCAGAAATTGATTCAAACGTAGCTAAAAATGTCCCAACTAAAAATACATTTGAACCTCAAGACAAAAGGGACTTAGCAGAAAAAACTATAGCAAATGTATATAAAACTGTTTCAAGGACAACAATAAAAAAATCAACAAAATTCTGCTGTTTCCACACGGAAAAATGTCCCACCTTTTTTTATTAACCTTTGAAATTTTTAATAGGAATGTACATAATTGTATGGTTGACTCCAATGCATCATCAAACGTGAAGCCTCTATCTGTATGCCAGAAAATTAATGCAGAAGTAAAACCTTATGATCTTAAAATCATTCAGCTAGATCAAACAAATGTTAAGGTAATCAATGAGCTCAAGAATGTGCTGATTAGATTATCATCCAATCCTAAAGCTCATCAGATAATTGATATTATCGTTGTTGATATTCCAGAATTTTATGGCCTGTTTGTAAGCAGAGATTCGTCAGAACAACTGCACAATTATTTTTCTATAGACTGGTCTCACTTGTGGCTGCCTGAAAATGGACAACCCAACAAAATCAGGATAAACAAAGAATGTTATCTTAAGCATACCATGACATATATGAACGATCCAAATGAGCCTTTTGTTACATCCGCAAATTCATTTGAAATGCAGGGAATGAATACCGGTTTTGGAAATTTCATGACCGAAATCTCTTCTATCACTGATCCAGGACAACAATATGAAGTTACAGCCTATACTTAGACACCAGATTTGTTGAATACACCAAGTACTGCTAATGACACACAAATATGGTCCCTATATTTTGATGGATCCAAATCCTAAGAAGGAGCAGGTGTTGGTTGTGTACTCATCGATCCTGTAGGTAATTAAACTTTTATTGCATGTAAGTTGGAATTTGAATGCACTAACAACACAACCGAGTATGAAGCGCTTCTGCAAGGACTTAGGAAATCACTGGACATGGATGTGCAAAATTTGATCATATTCGATGATTTGGAAATCGTGGTCAAACAGGTAAGAAACACCATACACTGTTTGTTACTGCATCTGAAAAGTTACCAAACCGAGGTATGGAGTTTAATGCATAAATTTTTAGCATTTAATATAAATTCCATTCCTAGGATGAGTAATTCAGAAGTTGATTTATTAGCCAATGTTGCTTCTAAATTGTTTCCCGCTGAAGGTCTTTCCCCTAATGCGTTTTCGATCGAATTGTTGTTTAGGTCGTCGATTCCGGATAACATCACAAATTGTAGAGTATTCGATGATGACCAACAGATCATCAAATTTCTGCATATGGAAGACACCTTCCAAGATGCAGTCATTGATGATGACACTCATGACAAGAATCTTTGAAGCTTCATGGTAATATCTGATCCGTGATCTCCTGAATCAACATCCGAGTTGGTAAGCTCTATCCCAAGATCTGTTGTGAGATCAGAGAAAGTTTATGATTTGCATGATAAATTTAGAGGGGTAGTCAACTACAAATCTAACAATTCCTCTTTGATTTATGAAACTGTTAATTTAGGAACAAGAGATAATCCTCAAAATATTAATCTGGGAAAGGGATGTTTTGAGAAAGAAAGATCCATTTTCATAAAATTATTTAAAGAATTTAAAGATGTATTTGCTTGTACGTATGATGACTTAAAAACATTTGATCCGAACATCATACAACATGTAATACCGATGAAACCCCAAACCCAACCTTTTCAACAGAAATTGAGGAAATTTCATCCTAAATTGGAACCTACTATTAAAAAGGAACTAAGCAAATTACTAACTGCAAAAATAATTTTCCTGGTTAGGCACACTCAATGGGTGTCTAATTTAGTCCCTATAAGGAAGAAAAGTGGTGAAATTCGACTCTGTGTCAATTTTCGGAACTTAAACCGAGAGTCTGATAAAGACAACTACCCTATTCCTCCAATGGAACAAATTCTACAACAAGTTTCTGGTTCCGAAAGACTATCTTTGTTAGATGGCTTTTTGGGATACAACCAGGTCCTTATGTCTCCTTTAGACCAGCTTAAAACCACCTTTCGTACCCCATGGGGCACTTATGCCTACAGGAAAATGCCTTTTGGACTGATAAACGCTGGTGCCACTTTCCAAAGAGCAATGGATATTGATTTCCATGGCCTCATTAACCAGTTAGTGGTGGTCTATCTTGATGATGTCACCATCTTTTCTAAAAACAAGAAAGATCACTTGTCTCACCTTAGGGCTGTCATGGAACGATGCCGCAAGTTTGACATATCTCTCAACCCTAAGAAACCGATATTTGTAGTAGAGCAAGGTAAACTACTTGGGTTTATAGTGTCTAAGGACGGAATGATTATTGACCTTGAAAGAACCCAAGCCATTTCTAAAATCCCCCCTCCTTCCAAAAAGGCCATGCAATCCTTTTTGGGCAAGATTAATTTTGTCAGAAGATTTGTCCCGAGTTTCTCCGAAATGGTTATACTGTTACAAAATTTAATTAAAAAGGATGTTTTGTACCATTGGGGACATCAATAAAGTCAAGCTTTCGATTCAATTATAAAAGAAATAATATAATCCCCTTCCTTGATGAGCCCCGATTTTTCTCAGTATTTCACTCTTTACACTTTTGCATCTGACCGATCTTATGCTGTTGTACTTACACAGAAAAACAATGAAAGCAATGAGGTACCCATTTCCTTCATGAGCTCAGCTTTTAAAGGAGCAAAACTTAATTACCCATTAGTAGATCAACATGCATATGTTGTTTTTAAAGCAATGAAACACTTTCGATCTTACCTATTAAAATCCAGAACCAAAGTTGTCGTTCCTTACCCCGCTGTGAGAAACCTGTTAGTACAAAAAGAGCTGGGTGAGAAAAGGGAAAATTGGATGAAATCACTACATGAATATGACCTTGAAATAACTCCTGCACAAATTGTTAGAGGTCAAGGTCTGTGTAAACTAGTGGCTGATTCAGTTGAAGAACAAGAAAGTCAAATAAACACCTCAACTGTAAATCAACATAATGAAGAAAAAATTAGTTGTGCACAAGCGACAACCAATTCTTGGTATGAGAACATTAGATTCTATTTAATGCATGGATATGCTCCCCACAATATTGATCCCCAAAACATAAGAGCACTTAGACTTAAATCTGCATCTTTCCAGTTAATCAATGAGATATTCTTTCGAAAGAACTTTGATGGTGTTTTTTTGCGTTGTTTAGTAAAGGATGAATCCGAAAGAGTGCTGGCTGAACTTCATGTAGGTGAAGCTGGTGGTCACTTTGGTGGAGATACTACTTCCCACAAAGTGCTAAGAGTTGGATACTATTGGCCTACCTTGTTTAAATATGCCCATACGCTGTTCCACAAATGTGTAATATGCCAAAAGGCTGCAAGACGACTGAAAAAGGTAGCTTTCCCCTTGCAACCTGTTACTGTAGACGCACCTTTTCAACAATGGGGCCTAGACATCATAGGACCAATCAATCCCCCTTCTTTGCAGCATCACAAGTACATCCTTACAACAATAGACTATTTTACAATATGGTATGAAGGTGTACCTTTAAAAGTAGTCAACACCAATTAGGTAGTGTCTTTTATAAACTCCCACATCATTACTCGATTCATAATTCCTGAATGTCTGGTTTTCGATAACGCTTCTTACTTTTTGTCCTTTGATATGAAATTTTTTTCTCAGGAAGAAGGGATTAAACTAAAGTATTCTGCAAGCTATTATCCTCAAGGGAATGACCTAGAAAAATAAACAAACAAAAATTTAATCAAGATTATTAAAAGGACAGTTTCAGAAAACCACAAGAATTGGCACAATGCACTGTATAATGCACTTTGGGCTGATAGGGTAACTCCAAAAGCTTATGTTGGTAATTCTCCTTTCTTCCTCATCTACGGAAGAGAATCCATCCTCCCCCCACATGTCTTACTTCCTTCTCTGCAATTATCGCAGAAAGTTCCAGAAGAAGAGTGCCCTCCTCTAGAAAATAAGATAAATGATTTATCAAAACTAGAAGAGGTGAGAACACAAGATAAACAAAAACTAGACCAACACCAAGAGATTGTGAAAAGATGGTTTGATTCAAATTCATCTTCTGATAGAAATTTTGATGTTGGGGATTTGGTTCTCATGTGGGACAAAGATCACGAGGAAAAGGGGGAACATACCGAGTTCCGAAACCTGTGGCTGGGACCATTTGTAATTTCTGAAAAATTGGGTCCTAGCTCTTTCCGTCTGCATAATTTGGAGGGACATCCAGACACTTTCCCAGTGAATGGCTAGGCTCTGAAGAGGTATTTCACCTGATGATTTCTGATCCACCCTCTTGTAAATATTTTTTAATTTTCTTTTATGTTTTGTTTTTGGTTCTTTTCATTTTGCTTGATTTTGATTTGTTTTCTAAATAATTATCTCTGAGTCACCATTTCATTTGTTGAAGGGAATCATAATTCTCAATCATTAGCAACAATTGTTAACATTTCAAGCACCTAAATGCTAAATTCAGATCAACAGAAGTAAGTTTATGTTCAAATCAGTGTTTCTGGTTTCTCATTGAAATTACAAGAGGATGCGATTATCCTTAACAAACTTCTAACAAATCAACTGTACCTTCCCATCTTTGAGATGGTTTCTTAACAGAAATCTAAGTGTCCAAATCTTGATGAAGGTCATCAAAACAGAAGAACAATTTGTAAATGATCAAAATTTTTATTCCAAACTATGAGATTTTCAGTATCACCCCGCCCTCTTGAATATCATGAAGTTCTGGAAATTATAAACAAATTCTAGAGGGTTGAAAGCACTGTAATGTGTGGGAAGTATTTGTAAACCCGCTGAGACACTGAACAGGTCTACTGGCAGTGGGTAAATGCATACATGATACCAAGGCAACTTCGTCGGGGTACTGAACAGGTCTGCTGGCAGCGAAGCAATGCCGGGTTTAAGAAGATCCTCAAGTATGTCTTTTAATTTGATCAAGTGTGACGATGTTCTTTATCATGAATGTACAACTCTTGGACAAGATAGAGGTACTAGAGTGGGTTAAATTACATCCCTACCAAGGCTATGGACGCCTTTGGGAAGCAGCTGCCCTATCAACGGTATCGAAGTCAACTGTATAAACATCGCTACAACTGCAATCAAAATAAGATACCAGATTGCATTTTTGAATAGAAATAAATCCGATGCTAAACTGTGTTATTTTCTGAGCTATGATTGGAATGCTTGATCTGCTATTGACTGTTTCTAAAGATTTATTTCATCTGAGCCCCTGACATAAATTTTTTGGTGATGTAGAGATAACTGCTTCGCCCAGTGTGTTGCCATTGTTGGCAGCCAAAAGTTCTATCAATTTTTTATCACGATTAAAATCATTACAAAGAGATTATATCTTCCTGTAGCTGCCACCTCCTTGCATTTATAAATGCTTATGTTTTTATGCTTCGAGGTGATGATTGGGTTAGACTTATCTTATGAGTTCTTTTTGTTTAAATTTTTGTTTGTTTTGTTTAAAATTCATGACTGTAAGCATGAATTTTAAACAAGAACTTCTCTTAGGAAATTATTGTACAGTTTGTGTTTTTCTCTTTTCATTTTCGCCAAAGAAACCACACCTTGAGGAAACTCATATGTTGCTAAGCTTCAATATTTATAAAATCATTGATTAATTCACTATCACAATTTTTATGTATTATGGGTATCGTGACTTAATTGGTTCTATGGTTGATCGCTGGTTTTAATTTGTGAAATGTATGAATGCACAAACATTGGATTAACATTCGATATGGGTTTTATGCTCTCAACAATCATGTCAACTTTCATGTCACTTGGTACTGGTCTGATGTACCCATGACTACACCTCACCTTGCTGTCCTATGTATTAATGATCCCATTCATTATTCGAATTGGCATTGATATTGTTGGAGGGTTTGGTATTCATTATGGGTAATGGTTCATAGTTCTACATGCCCTCTGGTTTTACATTCTTCCAAACTCATTTTATCAAGCATGAAAGTCTCCAAACTTCATAGTTTTTGGGCCTTTTTAGTTTACACAGACCTCTCTCTGCTACTTGTTTATTGGAAGTCGAAGCCTACCTCCTGTGATATCTATTGTGTCTATTTCACAGTGGCCATGGCCCCTGTGGTTCGAATCGAGCTGTATGGCTGCCAAGCCCTTCTTTCCCACGATGATGCCATAGATGACCTGAAGGCTCACGGTTGGGATATATTCCTCAGGAAATTCGAACGCTACAACCTCGTAGTCACGTATGCCTTTGCACAAACTTTTGATGGTTTTAGGGCCAAGGTCAGGGATTTGCAATTGGAGGTAACATAATATTTCATATCCTGGGCGACAAGACTCCCGCTGGAAGGCGAAAAGTGGTTTAAAAATTCCAAAATGGAGGATGTTCCATGGAGCTTGTTCATGCTCTCTCACAAATCCACCTGTTGTCCTAAAGGTATTCTCATTGCTCTTCTAAAACCTAGATGGCACAACCTTATTTTGATTTTGAAACAATTTATCACATGAGAGGTGTTATCACCCTGTAATTTCCCAGGCCAAGGAGGAAATCGGCAGGGTAACCACAAAACCACTTCGAGTCTTAGATCTAGCCCTCCAAGACTCAGAGAGGGATCTCTCTGTCTGATATAAATTTGTTTGAAGGGGATCTTAGGCTAGTTATGTAGAATAGGATTTGGAGTTTTCTAGTTGAGACAACAAAAGAGGACCATTGGGCTATGGGGTCTGTGTTAAGTTTGAAATTAAACACATGTATATAAGGTATTTTCACAGAGCAAGGTAATCCAGACTTTGCATCCTTTAAAAATAAAATGATGTAGAGCAGGAACAGACGAGATAATCAACTACAACAAAAAAGCATTTAAGAATTTCTTTATTGTAGTATCAGAGGAAAACATTTAGATTTTCAAAAGCACTACACAGAGTATCAGAGATAAATTCTGATTTAAATCTCCTTTTGAAAATTAGAAAGAGAGAAACATAATTATGACTGAGTATAATAACATTCGAAAAAGAAAGAAAACTTCACCAATCGTCAACACGCAGGAATCCTGTGAAAAAGTCCCTTTGTATTCCTGGTGAATCAGAAAAATACTACAGAGAATAGCTTTCCTGGGTGCAATAATCAACCCTTTTACATTAAATTTACATGAATAAATAGGAGATATCACCCCTCAAGTTTAGGAAGTCGGATTCAACCACCTCGGCCAAAAATAACAACAAATCCCCAAAAATCTGGAACTGTCCGCCATGAAAGATGGGCGGAACTGCTGCAAAAAATGGGTCCACTCAGACATCTGTTTCTCCTCAACGGTGATACCTGTGCAAAATTTGTAGGAGGTTATTATATATGAGCATGTTATGGACAAAAAAATCCTTTGGTTTCTCCAATTTTGTCTCCAGCTCGCCGAAACAACTCCCACAAAATCAAGATTGAAACAAAAAAACCAAAAATATGAAAAATGAGGCTGAAAGATGGATTTGATTCTCCCAATTGGTGGCACCTGTGAAAAATATGAAAGAGGTTTTTGTTCTTCAGCCCGTTTTTAACAAAACCCTCTCTCGGTTTTTGAAAATCTGTCTCCTTTTGTCAGGAGTCACCCACGGAAAAATACTGGTCGAAATGAAAAAAATGCGATTTGTTCACTTTTCGAAAGGGTGGTTTTGGAGGGCATAGTGGTTTTGGTCAGACTCCCCCTGAGGTGGTAAGTGGTATTGGGAGGGGGGGGTCCGATTTCACCATGAGGTGACAAGTGTCCCTCCCAATACCACTTACTTGGAACCCCCCCTTTGTTAAAGTTAGGATGGTCCGGGGGGGGGGAGGCGTCCGAGTAAATTACGAACGTAGATTTATTTCTTGGGATGTGTGAATGTGAAGTTACGAGAGGGGGAATGATTTGATGTTTGATTTATTGTTTTTTGTTTTCTATTTGTTTTTGTTTTTTATTATTTGTTTCTTTTTACATGTTTTCATTTTTTTTTTGTTTTGTTTACTTTTTACTTATTACGTGTTGTTTAATTTAGTATTTGTGTTTTATATTTATGCTTCTTTATTATTTGTTTTTGTTATATGTTTTATTTATTTAATATATGTTTTTTATTATTTTTTGTGTTTTGTTTTTTAATTATTTGTTTTATGTTTTATTTGTATTATATTTTTTATTTGTTTTATTAAATGGGTTTTATATTAATTAATGTTTGTTTTTGTTTTATTTTAATGTTTTGTATTTTTATTTGGTTTTTATTTTATAATTAACATTTAATTCTAATAAACTAAATTAACTACTAAATTAATTATTAATTAATTAATAATTAATCTAATTATTATTTTATTTTTAATTATCCTATTAAAATAACTTTATTAGGCTAATAAGCATTAGAAAACACCACTAACCATTTATTATTAACCTAATATTTTTTATCCTAAGTTTGTTTATTCATGTAGGGATGAGTGATGGGCATGATGAAGTGAAGGATGCAGGACTGAAAGATGCAGCGGAGGATGAAGGATGCAACAGAGTGATGGAGGATCAGGTGAAATGGATGGAGGGGGAAATGGAATCAACCAAGAGACCAACAAGCCAGGAATTTCATCATGAGACCCACACATGATATCTGAATCATCAGATCTCCTATAATTATAGGACCCTAACATGAGGGCCGGTATGGTTTGGTCTTTCTATACCACATTCGGCTGCTTATGTTATTCATAGGGTTTAAATTGAACATGCCGTTCTACTTTTTAATGAGCCTATACAAAATGTCGAAACGCTTTAAGAGACAGAGCATGAACTCTATGTCGAGTATCTTTCATCACAGGCTCGTAAAAATCTTGTTGCTATCACACCTGTCACAAATTGGGGACAATTGGGAAAGTTTCCCGAGTCGAAATGGTTTTGCCTAGACCGACAATACAGTGAACCTTCCTTTAAATGAAAACCCCAATTTGGATAGTCCCGTGACCGGAAGTCAGGGTTTCAATTCACCTGATGATTGTGAAATTACTGAATTTGTGTCTATTGTTTTGCAAACTCCCATGGTCAAGAAATCACGATGCATCCTCTCGCCCAGGAAATCGTTGGAACAGGTAGTTGACGAATTAAAAGGAAACATTTCCCCTGTTCTTTCTAATGAACCTAATCAGAATCACAGTGATAAACCTACTGTAAGGAAAATTCGTAAGGGTAAGAAAAATCTAAGCTTAGTTTTGAATTTTAGAAATAAGAGGTCTGGTCGATTGATTTCTAGGAGTTTAAGGAATTTAAGCAAGGATCATTTGAGCTCGATCTCTACTATCGAGGTCAATGATCACTGCTCAGATCAAGATATAAATGGTTTCCTCACTCAGGAAGATCCGGATAACCAGTCTTTCAAGAATGAAACTGTTGGTCAGGTTGAGTAGTATGATTTTGTCTCTAGGTTACCACTGTGTCAGAAAGGCCAAGAAGGCTTTTCTGGCATTAGTCATGACTTGAAACAAGCCACAGGGAAGCACGATATACCCATTACTGAATACATTCCACATCAGTCTGCTATAACACCAGTACATTGTGACAGGTGTTTAGATTGGGTAGAACGCTATTACATGGATATACCATTGTTACAGGCTCAAGTAAAATGTCTAGTTGCTCAAAATTCTCTACTGGAATGAGAGAACCAAGAGTTGAAAGCACACACAGAAAGGACAAATAAAATACCCAAGTGATCCGACAATATAATCATAAAAAATGCAACCAACTTCAATGCCATCATTAATTCAGAACTGTCTGATCCTTCACTTGCTAATTTCTAATGGTAAACATGATTTTGTTTGATTTTATTTCATTTCTATTATAAAAAATCAAAATAGGAAGATTTAATTTTGATTTTCTTTGTTAATAATAAGATTAGCTACAAAATCTCTGATTTTGTAGCCAATCTATTTCTGAATAATTAGTTAGCATTATTTTCTGAATATCAATTTCATTTTGCTGTCTACATGAAAATGATAATTATGCTGCTGATTACATGGAGAAACCATCTTGGATCATATGCTCTATTATTCAGTATTTTCTTTCTTTTATGTTGAAAAACTTTGTTATTATTTTGACAAACCAATTCATACAAGAGTGGTTTCCAGTTGTACTATTTTTGTAATAATATCTATTTTTTGGGGATTGCACTCTATCTTGCATGATAAGAGTATGTGAATCCTAATCTAGTTTAAATAGTGATCGCTGTTAGTAGTGATCTATTTTTTGGGGATTGCACTCTATCTTGCATGATAAGAGTATGTGAATCCTAATCTAGTTTAAATAGTGATCGCTGTTAGTAGTGAAGACATCTTTGGCCGGGATACATTATGGACATATGATTTTGAAGGCTGATATGGAGAAGCTGTTCACTACTTGGCTTTAGACCTGTGTGTCGCTTACCCCATTATGTTTTTCCCTCTATCTTATGAAATGTTATTACGTTTGATGCAACTTTAATCTGGTTATCGTATGGTATTTCATATTATTAAGTATTTTGATAATGTCTGTAATTTGTTGTTCCCTTTTACATTTGTGATCAATCTGTCATTTAATTATTGTCGGTTTATTCTAGATATTAACTGATGGATTACATTAATGCTTAGAATTGAGTTTCCTCTCTTTATAAGTATTGATTATCATAAGTTCGTCAGATTTGTATATTTATCATTCTGTTGTTATATTCTTTCTCCAATGCATCTTTGAGTTTGTTCTGGGATTATTAACTCTGTTCTGTTACAGGTTTCCCTCATATGCATGACAGTCAGGAGTTTGAATTGGAGAGGAAGATAAATCCAACTTAGTCGATTAGTTACATGTTAGTTTACTTGCTATTTAGTTAAATTATTTATCATTGAAATAAGAACAACTTGAATTAGCTTTGACTGTTTATCTATTCTTATTTCAATTATATTTGATTAGCATTCATTAGTTTAGACTTTTTAATATTCAACATAAAACAAAAAATGTATCTTCTTTCTTTATCTCTTTTATAAACACTTTCAAAAACATCAATTTCGCAAGATATCCAGTAAATCTTGTAAATTGTATACAAACTGTTTATAATCATATGCACATATTGATGTTTCTATTTTGATTCTTGTAAATTATTAAACTTATATTCGTAATATCGTATCTCTATAGATTAGTTTAATTTCTTTTATCATTTTTAGGACTTTATTTGGCCAACAGAGCCATTTAACCCGTTGGGTCATTTCATTCCAAACGGCTTGGGTTATTTAGACAACCTCGGTCCGGATTTGACCTTCCAGTTGACAGTGTGTCATTTACGCCCGTCAACACCCCCCATATCTGTGGTTGCCATTTTTTTTTCATTTTATGATGTATTTTGTCTAATATTTGACCTGGAGACGTATACCACTGTGTTCCTCTATTCGATACATTTCCAACAAGGTATCACAGGTCTCATTCTGACACCAAATCAACGGTTCTGGTCAATTTTCCTTTGGACTTCGAAAATGGTAGAGTGTGCATTTAGAAATTCGCATCAGAGTCTTCCTATCTCCTGTTCAATTTCCATCCTGGCGTATTAAATTCGAGAGTGAGATATGACTGTTAAACATATATGGAGAAATCTACATCATCCATCGAGGGAGTTATTTTGTATTTTTATTTAATGTGTCAGTGAAAAGGGATCAAAGAAAAGAATCGAAGAATATTCTTTCTTCAATTTTTGTGCTAAAGGATAAAACCTGAAAAAACTGATGACGTGTATTCATAGATGATTATTCGACGTCCATAAAATTTGTGAAGTTTCATGGTATCGACAAGGGGTATTGAGAAATATTCCCTCATGGATCTTTTTTGCATGTGAAAGATTTGGATCATCCTTTCAGTGAAGATCAATGGTCACGATTAAAAGTCATCAAAATTATGAAGGAGACCATTCAAAGTGTTAACTCCGACCATCAAAAGTTATAACCCAAATACTGTTGCATGAAAAATATCCTATCGTTCACTCAGGGAAAAGATTGACGGCGTGGGAGAGTTTTGCTTTGGAAATATTCCAGAGGTTTAAGCTTGTGAAACTTTTGCAAAGTGATAAGCCCAGGGTTTCGATGTTGGTTGCTTGGAAGGAAAATGATCTTAGCTTCAAAATATCCTGCATAATTCACCAAAGAATTCAGTTGTGAACAACATTGCTACGTGAAAGAAGAATACAAGGATTCAATTTGAGGCAACAAAGGAAAATTCGCTAACTGAGAAACATAAATAAATATTTGTATTGTGGGTACTATAGTCGTAAGGCCATCAACTCTGAGAAAAAATGGAGGTCTTCAATTGAATAGTGAGTGGAATGCAATCCCAACCATTCATCGGGGGAGGGTCGCCAGAGTGAGTTGTGATATTAGGAGTAGATGTACTCTGATGGAGAAGGACTTTGACAATGAAGAGTGTGAATTCCATAGATGATGAAGCTCTGACATATTTGTTGGAGTATGTGATCAGAAGGTTGGGAAGGAGAGTCAGGACAAATTCAAACGATGATCAAGGTAGGTGGTGTATGCCACATCAACATCATGCATCGGTACCAAGTCAGACGAAACAAGCGAGAGTGAACCACATGTAAGCCATGTGGCAATGATGTGGAAAAGGTGAGTGATGACTTAGGAAACTTTGAGAGGCCATACATTTCAATCTGAAACTTATATTTAAGAATGGTTACATTCATTGGAAAGCTCTCGATGGGAAAAATCCAACTATGATATTTGGTTAGAGGAAATAATAGAGGAAAATAAGGAGAAAACCCAATAGGCCTTAAGCTTAGGTTTCAGGATAGAGGGAATTCCAAAAGAAGAATTTGTTAGAGATCAATCTGAAGAGGATTGGGGACAAGTCTGTAGAAAAGGGGGAACCAATAGCCTTGGAATCTTAGGACCTCAAGGAAAGAGTAAAAGGGGAATATCAGTAAGGATCACAATAAAGGTTCTAGAAAATGATGAACATATTTCCCCACATGCCTCTCAAGGCTAGAGAAACTATGCGAACAAAGTGTCCTTTCACACCTGCTACTGCAAAACAAAAGAATGAGATCAACCATGCAATCAAAATAACACTATACAATACAATAAATAATATATTCAATGCAATTAAATCAACTTATAAGATAATGTTAGGTTTATTGAACAATAATATGGTGACTATAGATGAGTGTTCTAAGACTACATAATCTAATTCGAAGAAGAAGAGTAGAATCCATATGTGAGAGCATAAGTATGAAGTCATGAAGAATAACATGTCAACAAGAGGATGCAAAATTTGAATTAGTAAATCAACAAATAATTAGCCACAATATCATCTAGGGTATACAATAGAACATCATACCTTGCAGTCACATAGTATCATCAAACACTTCAGAATCATCGAATATTTGAGACAAATGTCAATGAAACATCATAGGTCAATAAGCATCATGAAGACATTTGAAATCATTAGATCGAAAGGAATAATCAACACCCATAAAAAACAATCATCCAACAATATAAAACCTCCAACTCCCTCAAAGTAGGAAAAGGGATAGCATTAGGTTCAAGCGGTAGAGGATTAGGCAATAGGGTTGAAATTTTAGTAGGGGGTCCCTTTCCTTTCGCTTGTAAAAGAAAAAGTAAAGGTGGCTTGTTGCAGCCACAACAAATGGCGACACACTAGAAGAACCAATTATCTCTGACAATAGAAATCTAGGGCATATACTTCATATCTGAATTTTAAAGATAAGTTCCACAAACTGCATACAATTTTCCAATAGTTTTGGGTACTGTTAGTCCTTAACCTTGTTTTTGATTGCTTGGGTGTCCTTAGTCCATGTTCTACCCATTTTCCATGATTTTTGTTAAACTCTGTTTTTCCCTTCTTGGCTTGAAGGCTTATTTTAAATCTTTTTATGCACATTTTAAATGTTTTTAAGTTTAAAAATATTAGGATATGATATGAAATATTTCTATCACATCACTTGTCCTTTCCTCATTTGAATTTTCAAATTTTGTCAAAGTGGAAAGGGTGCTACAAGAATAGCGCTAGTCTTGTAGCGCCAGGGTAATCATTATTTTGCATGTGCCAACTTCATGAGAACTTGACAGATCGTGCCTGAGATCTTTTCCTAAGAAGCCACTTTCACTAATGATCAATATCAGGTCATGGATGCGATAAAATATTCATTTGCAGAGGTCGGGTTGTACTCATCCATTCTTATATTAGATCACATGTTTGCTAGTTTCATATTATGATTGATAA
>SNQJ01S0082607.1:16816-33715 GCA_010110895.2 Picea sitchensis
CTCTCGGTGTTTATACAACTACCACATTTTAAGAGATTCAAATATATCTTTGAGGCCTATTTTTCAGAGATTTCACAATAAATAATTTTCTGTTTTAGTCACTAATTTTGGGCAAGGTTGCAGAACATTTGGAGATGAATTTTTGGAAACCAAAAGAGTTTTTTTTTGGGAACGCCCCCCTTCAATTTTTTTTTTCTCGGTGTTTACATAACTATCACATTTTGGGAGATACAAAGATATTTTTGGACCCTATTTTTCAGGAATTTAACAAATTTATCTTCCAAAAAAATCTCATGGACAACATTTGACAAGCCACTTTATCAATTCGACTTGGAGATCAGATCTGATATTCTCCTTGATTATTTGAAACAAGAAAATAAATATAAATGAGGAGGTTTTCAGATACATTTATTTTGGATCTTGATAAATATGTATTCTTTCTATATAAACAAGGTAGAAGGAGAAGTAAAGGGTCGATTAGTTGGGCATTCAAGGACCTTTTTTGTAAAGAACTCCAATGCAAGACACGAATATATTCCATATTGGTACTAAATGAAAAAGGCATGTTAATGGTAAGATCTTCTTTCATATTTTTATCTATTTCTTTTCTTACTTGAATTCATTTATTCTATTGCAATGCATATGATTTCTTGATTGTGGGTGACACAGTGAACATTTAACTGTTTTTGTTCATAATTAAGATTGTTTTCAAGTACATTTTCTTGTTTCTTAATGATATTTTGAAATAATAAATCCATGTGTGAGTTTACAAAATAGATACTCACATACCTTCCTTTCTTTATTTACCTTACCATTTGATTTATTAAAGTGACTACCATTTACTAAACCAGTGGGATGATTACTTGCTTTTACATTGAGTTATATATTTTATTGAATCCTTGAGCCAGCTTTCAACCATTTTCTAAAACCTATTCAGAAAACCCTTCATAAATACCATTGCAATAACTTGATGATGCCCTAGCTTTCCCTCTCACAGTCAAGTGCAACTTTAAAGACTAACATCTTTTGGTGCCATTGCCGGGGACGAAGGAATGAAGAATTTATCCATGGGAGAACGACAACGATCAATTCTAGATATTGATGGTGAAAAAGAGTTGGACACTTTTTATGACTGTATCATTCACCTGGCGACTCCATGAAGGAAGAATCCATTGGCAACTCCATTGATCCAAGATGTCGAATGCTATGGAAGCCATTTTGGCTCATAGGTTTGCTCCATTTGATTTCTCTAATATTCCTAGTTTTCCAAATGTTGTGCCTACTATGAATGAATGGGGAGACTACCTTCCAAGGTTCAGAGGAGATGATCATGATCATCCTGCACAAAACTTGATTGATTTTCATCAATACATGGACCATCTTGATATTCATCATGAAGATGTATTGCTGAAAATGTTTATGTACTCCTTGGAAAGAGAGGCGAGACAATGGTACCCATCCCTTCCTGTTTCCAGTATTTCATCATTAAATTATTTCCATGCCGCTTTTCATTCATTTTGTAAGAGGATTTATCCTTTCGAATGCCTCTTGAATGATTGTTGAGAGCAATTTAAATCTCTTAGCAAAAAATTTCAGCATGGCTTTAGTGATGAGATCAATGAAGATATTTTGGAATGTTCTCATAATGCTCCTAACTGTTTTGATGACCATTCGAATGGGTCTCTTCATGAATAATTTTCTACTGGAAATATTTGTGAAGGCCAATATTTTACTGAAGAAATTATTGAAGATTATATTGATAGCGAACATTTTTTGTTATCATTGTGAGTTGAAATCAATCAAAAGTGTTCATCCTATAATGATGAAGAAGATTTGATCATTCATGAAATTTTCTCTCATTCTTCTTTTCAAGGAGAAGTTTTTCAAGATGTTGTTGATGATAGTGTCATGGATAGTATGACAACAAATTTATTGGATTTTCATAATGAAATTTTTGTTCCAAAAGACCAGGTTGTTCATATGTGTTCTTTCTTTGAAGAGCAGAATGAAACAAAATTTTGTGAATTTCAAAATTCAGAATTTTTTTATAGTCAACCTGTATATGATGAATATGAAAATGGAGAAGAGAAACATTTCACATTAGTATTCATTGACCTGTGCAATAGTGATGCCATTTTTTATGAGTATGAATATGATGTTGGAGAAATAAATTAAGGAAATCAACCTATCCAAGATGTTGTTGTTCACTGCCATAAAACAAGTGATGTTCATGTGTTGTTTCAAGGAAATCAAGTGGATTATGGTCTCACAAATACAACTAAAATTGCAGGGGAGCAGTGTGGGTTTTTTCATCAGCTGGAATTTTGTCATATTATATATGATCCAGTAGCCATCTACATGGAGTCAGTGTTTCCATAGGTTCAAAATTTTGTAGCATTTGGAATTAAAGCAAATTGCAGCTGTAAGTATGGGCTGCCCATTCATTTTTTACTGCAAACATCTTAGTTTTTCTACATTTTATTATTTACTTGCAAGGAAGAAGACAATCTTGTCAGTCAAATGCTTTCATGGATGCATTGGAAGTTTGATGTGACCTGATCAAGGAATTGATTGGTTAGTTGTGTAAGAGTTGTACATAAATAAGATTTATTTTTGAGCATGTTCATTTCAGTTTGAAGATCAATTTAAAGTATGAGAGTAGTGTCAAGTTTTCAATATGTAAGAATAAGGACTCCATAGCCCAAAGGAAGGACTACTTGAAATTTTGTGGTTGTTATTTTTGGATTGCAAATAAATGAATGGATGGACAAGGAAATAATTATAGTAAAAGTTTATGATGATGAGGGATGTGAAGGCATTGGTAAACAAGTTCTTAAAGATTCATCATGAAACTTTATCCCCAGAAGGAGCCAACGTTAGTCCTTAACCTTGTTTTTGACTGCTTGGGTCTCCTTAGTCCCTATTCTACCCATTTTCCATGACTTTTTGTTAAACTCTGTTTTTCCCTTCTTGGATTGAAAGCTTATTTTAAATCTTTTTATGCACATTTTAAATGTTTTTAAGGTTTCAAAGATTAGGATATGATATGAAAGATTTCTATCACATCACTTGTCCTTTCCTCGTTTGAATTTTCAAATTTTTTCAAAGTGGAAAGGGCGCTACAAGAATAACGCTATTCTTGTAGCGCCAGGGTAATCATTATTTTGCATGCACCAACTTCATGAGAACTTGACAGATCATGCCCAATATATTTTCCTAAGAAGCCACTTTCACTAATGATCAATATCAAGTCATGGATGCGATAAAATATTCATTTGGAGAGGTCAGGTTGTACTCATCCATTCTTATATTAGATCACATGTTTGCTAGTTTCATATTATGATTGATAACAGATGATATTCGAGCCCTTCATCGTATTTGTATTAGTTTTAACGAGCTTTGAAGGTGGTAAATTTCTTCTACAACATTCCTATTATCATAGGTCCTAAAGTGCTGTTGTTATAGACCCTAACAACATTTTTAGAGAGAAAAATAAGAAGACAGATGCTTTAAAGGACAAAGGAAAGTAGGAAACAACTAAACAAGCAATTAAGGAAACATGGAAAATCATCAAAGGTGATTTATGTACCCAGAGGATAGATAAATCTGATTCAAATGTTCCAGCAAAGGCCACCACAAGAACTAATCCTCCAAGCACACAATTACTTGTTTCCATCGGAATGTTTGGTTGGCTTGGAGGATTTCCTCACTTGGTTTATTACTCTCATGTGGCAGAAATAGTAGCTGCTGCTGTGGAAGCTTAATGGATGACACCTATCTCCATGATAGGAATTTACTCAATAGAGAATGATATAGAAGCATTACAACTTCCCTCATTTCTGTTTCCCACACACCAATCATGGAAACGTTGTGCGACACATGTGTATATAAACCACTTCATTGATTGCCAACAACAAATGAAATATAATCCCTTGTGGGATGCTTCCTACAGAATCTCATCTGGTCTATATGGAAATGGTTTAATAGGAACATCTGCAAGTACTACTCTGGGACCTAGAGGTAGATCCCATGACTTATGTTGGACTTGTCTCAAGGATAAAGGACATGCTGATGTAGATTTTGTTGCTACAAATGTAAATGGGGCAAATAATAGGGTAGGTAATGCATGCATGGATGCACTGGAAATAAAGTCTAATTCACAACAACAAAATAACCCATCACAAAAAAATAAGAAACCAATATTTTAGAATGGACTTGTTTTCAGTTTGCCTTTTCTTGGTGCAACTTCTATAAGTGGCGGTAGTGCAGGAGATGCTAACACACCATGGAGAAATGTTTTGGGAAATGTAGCTATGTTTTCTGATGGAAACACTACATCTACATGAATTTATTCATTCAGTGGTACTGGGAAGAACTCATTTGATGGCAGTGTTACAAATGTTGCAGTTTTAGAGGCTCAATTACTTAGTTCTGTCATCTAGCGATCTACCTTTCTTTTCTCTATATCACCTTCTCTCTTTGGAATAGCATACAATGTACCTATGGTACCACAAAGGGTGCCTCATAGTTGAAATCACCCATTCTATGAACCTCATATGGTGTCTCAACAGTTGGCTTATACAAACTCAAAAAATAAGAAGAGCATAAATCAATACATGCATACTCTGTTTTTACCTGTTTTAATATTTATCCTCAAAAGAGGTTTATGAAATGATGGATATGAATTCATTGAAACCAAAATATTTTTTTTTGGGAACGAGCCCCTTCACAAAAACCTCTCTAGGTTTTTACACAACTATCACATTTTAAGAGATTCAAACATATCTTTGAGGCCTATTTTTCAGAGATTTTAAAATAAATAATTTCCTGTTCTAGTCACTAATTTTGGGCAAGGTTTCATAACAGCTAGAGATGCATTTTTGGAAACAAAAAAAGGTTTTTGTTGGTAATGGGCCCCTTCACAAAAACATCTTTCGGTTTTCACACAAATATCACATTTTGGGAGATACAAAGATATTTTTGGACCCTATTTTTCAAGAATTTGCCAGATTTATCTTCCAAAAAAATCTCATGGACAATAGTTGACAAGCCACTTCATCAATTCGTATTGAAGATCAGGTATGATCTTCTCCTTGATTAATTGAAAAAAGAAACTAAATATATATGAAGAGGTTTTCAGATCCATTTCTTTTGGATCTTGATAAATATGTATTCTTTCTATATAAGCAGGGTAGAAGGAGAAGTAAAGGGTCGATTAGTTAGGCATTCAAGGACCCTTTTTGTAAATAACTCCACTGTAAGACAAGACTATATTCCATATTGGTACTAAATGGAAAAGGCATGTTGATGGTCATATCTTATTTAATATCTTTATCTGCTTCTTTTCTTACTTGAATTCGTTTATTCTGTTGCAATGCATATGATTTCTTGATTGTGGTTGATACAATGAACATTTTACTGTTTTTGTTCATAATTAAGATTGTTTTCAAGTACATGTTCTTGTTTCTTAATGATATTTTGAAATAAGAAATCCATGTGTGAGTTGAAAAACTAGATACTCACATACCTTCCTTTCTTTATTTACCTTACCATATGATTTATTAAAGTGACTACCATTTACTAAACCAGTGGGATGTTTATTTGCTTTTACACTGAGTTATATATTTTAGTGAATCCTTGATCCAACTTTCAACCATTTTCTAAAACCTATTCATAAAACCCTTCATAAATACCATTGAAATAACTTGATGATGCCCTAGCTTGCCCTCTCATAGTCAAGTGCAACTTTAGGGACTAACAGGTACCACAATGACACCAAAATTTTAAAAGATATAACCCAATATTTCTAGTACTTTTGATCTAACACACCCTTTTCAAAGAGATAATTAATCAGATAAGTTATTTTATTGGATGTATACTTCAAATTAGCTTTGTTTCAACTATGGGTTTTTAATTTTAAAACAAACAAACATCTACATAAGTGTGTTCCTCATCTCTCTTTTCTCAACATTGCTTCACTGCCAGTGAGCGTCCATAGCCCCAATGAAGTTGCCTTGGGACCATACATGCATAGCCCCACTGACAGCAAGCGTCCTTATCCTCGACGGGTTTACTTGTACTTCCCACACTATTAATAGTGCTTTCAACTTCATTTTTATTTCAGAACATGCTCACCCTTTTAAATTTAGATATAGATATGCATATGCACATAGGGTGAAGGAAGCGGGGTGATACGCGAGTTTCTTTGATTTTCTAAGTAGATGTTATGGATTTTAATTTAACCCACATATTTCCCCAAAAAATATCACAGTATTGGCCATTTTATCAACTTGAAGTAGATGGAGATCAAAGAAAATAGTGGATAGACACTTTCCTATACTTATGGATTATCATGGTATGCTCAGTAGGCACAAGTGTTCCACCACAACTATCAGACCATACTTACAACTGATAACTTCATGAATATTCAGTTAGACAGAGGAGCCCATGCATCTTATGACTTGTAATAAAAATCTTCAGTATGTGACCAGAATTGACCAAACCCTCACCAAAATTCAAAGAGAAATCCTCAAGGAAGGCTAAGAGCCAATTCAACTTAGGGGAAATACCAGCTGTCAAATCAAAAGATGGAATTAATATGTACAAGCAGAAAGTAGGACTGAAATCAGAAATCAAATTCATGAAAAAGAAAATTAAGCTAAGGGATCTATAACTAAATTGCCAGTCATAAAAAAATAAAGAAAATTGGATGAAAAATAAGAAGAGAACCCAACAACAAACAATAAATCTATTGCATCAACAAAGAGAGTGTTTTCAATGAAAACTCAAAAAAAAATCCAAGAGAAATAATCAATCAATAAATGGTAACCATTTGATATCAAGCCTGACAGAAAAAAACTCCCATATTTTTCTATCTGAAATGAAAAACAAACCAGATTACAAGAATTGTTGATTTAGTATAAAATATTTGTGACACAATTCTCCAATCCAATTGTCACATGCAATTTCTTTCATTCAGTGTGAAAGAAACAAGTTTTTTGGGAACCTAACAAAATGGGTTAGTGTAGATTCTCAGTCAAAACAAATTTTCAAAATCCAATTTTATGTAATATTCCATAAACCCAAATGCTCTCAAGAATTCTTGACATAAGAAATTCCTTTGAAATTTTAAAAACGTTGAATTTTCCAATAACAAAAAATATTTTTCTAACCAAAGCACCATTTTCTATTTTCCATAAAAGATAATCCTTAGCCACATAGACACAAATAATTCAATCTAATAAAGAAAAGACAAAAATCACAATTATGGAGGTCATCAAAAGTCATGAAAAGGACTCCAAATATCAACTAGACCAGAAAACAAATTTGTGAGTAAAAAAATGAGACTATAATTCTGATTAGCTATTGATTTGGTGGCAATCTGGGTTGATAAAAATTGTCACAAAGGAATATGATCATCCAAGTTTAGGTTAACACTCCCCTAAGTTTCCTTCATTTCATGAGAAAATATTCTAAGTTGCTAGTTGCACAAACCATGTTCTGGACCTGCAAACAAAAGAGAATGTTTTGATCATCTCTCCGACAGTTTGGGAAGAAATACTCCTCTCAAAAGACTGACTTATTAAAATGAAATTAATCCAAATTGAAAAGTAAGGACCGGAATTAAAACTAATTCTAGGAAAAAACATGCTAAGATAAAATAAACTTAAACTAAGTTGGCTGTCATAAAAATTTGTGCAAAGGCCCGTGTAGTTATCAAGTAATCATTAACTATCCATTCAAACAAATATCACAACCTTGTTCTTGAGATATGAATAGTATGTGCTTTCCCTCAAAATTCCTTCTATCAAATGACTTTAGTTTCACGATTGTTGTGAGATTTGGATATCTAGACATAATGTCTTGTTCCTGAAATCAGAGTCGATCAAATTAAGCAAACAAGACCATAAGACTTCAATCCCATCCATATTTTGATGATATCAATCCACCAACAAACATGAGTTATATAAATGAGATTGAAAACTTAATGAATTGGTAGTGCTAAGATTGATTCTTCAGTGAATCATTGGATTGGGGAATAAAAAGATGGGCTCCCAAGGAATTTTCTGAAAAATATATCGACAAAAGATTTAAATTACCATGTCATCCAGAATGTCAAAAATGTGTTTTCAAGAAGCATGAAAGAATATCTCTTGCTACTGTATAAAAGAGGAAGCTTGGGTGAAGAAATATATAACGTAAAAATAAGACTCATACTCAAAATACCTATTGAACARAGCATAGGACAATGGAAACCAATGSCTAAAAATTAAAACTACAAGTGATGACAGAAAATAACTAAAATGAAAATAAGAAATTAGCTAAGCTTATTATACAAAAAGTCTATGCATAAAATTCATGTTGGTTGAAAGTGATCAAAGAAAAGAGTGGATGAGAAAGAAAYGATTTAGATAGCTCCAAAACCGAGGAAAAATAATCATCTAAGGAAATTACACCGATTTGGAGTGGCTTGAATTTTAGATGGGAAGAGTTTTAATACTCAGAATTTAGATTCAATGTGTATGGGACATCAAAATCAGAACTTAAAAAGTACATCAKCCAAGCACACTTTTCCCATTAGAATCATGTAGATGTGAACATAGGACAAATCTGAGTGTTCTTTTTCATTACAAGAGGGAATGGATAGTGTCTTAATTTAAAATACCTACCTTGCAAGATACCACAATGCATTGGAAACAATTTGAAATGCTGAACTATGCAAAGGAAAGACACTAATTTATTCTATTCTACTCCTATCCTATGCTACTTAATGGCTGAAAATCGAGCTATGTAAAGTTGTAATGCCAATATATCCATCCAAGTAATTCAAATCCTACAAACATATGTTCAAGACATAGGATTAGTGATAGATCTTGGAATAAGAATCGACTAAAAGTAGGAAAAACTGAAGCATGATAAACTCTATCCACCATATCATAAATGTAACAATGATAATTCATGGGAAGTCTATCTAAAAAGGATCTCTCCAACCATGCTTCAATTCTATCATAAAATATTGCACTTCTCTCATAGAATTGATGGAAGGAGTTCGATGGAAAGTGGCATGCCAAATGAGAATCATGCATAGAGTTTATATAAAGTGTGCTTGGTGACGAAATCTCTGTGCTAACAAAGTTGTTCATCCCCGAAGACACAAAAAAAATAATAAGGGATTGGCATAAACATCGACAAAGACCGAAGTGCCTCATTATCTTGGCAAGCCTCCCTGGACTCACACTTCAAGTAACCAACTAATTGAGATAGACTAGTGATATCATATGATATGTATGGGTTAGGACCAACCATGGTATGGGATACTTGAACAAGGATATTCACTATTGATAAAAAAATGAAGAAGAGAAAGAAGAATACATTCTTTGATACACATTTGCTACAAAATTCTCTTCATCCCTTGAAAAAGGATGATAAGGCCCGGTTATAATTAGTTCACGGGAAGAGGCATTATCCTCTCTATATTCCAAATGCGCATCACCACCATCAAGTACTTCAACAAGGGTCAGCCCCATTGAGTCTATTTGAGTTGTATTGGGGGTGGTTTCCTGCAAAATTAATCCATTAAAAAGATCAAGATACAAACAGAAATAAGTGGAATAATTTAGAGAATGAAAAGCTTCTCTAAAACAAGAGGGATTTTCAGAAAGTGACTCCCTGAATGGTAGTTCCTCCTCTTTAAAAACATCGTTGGATGATTGTGAATTAGTGGGATCTGCATTAGGTGTGGTTTCACAATCAATAAGTCCTTAAGATGGTTTTCCTCTTCCAAGTTAAACATAGATTGCTGTTATAAAATATGTATGTCTTGCTTGTTTATTTCTTCTTCCAGAGTGAAGAGATCAACGTGTTTGTTTTTCCCTTGCAAAATATGAGAATCTGAGATGTCTTCCAAAACACATTCATGGTTAGAAGAGGGGAGAAAATCACAAGAATCATTAAAACAAGAATTTTCAATAAATGATCCACTAGTAGTAGGAAAACATTCTTGGTCTATGTCAACTATACAAGGAAAATTTGTAACAACAAGATAATCCAAAACAAGAGGAACTGATTCCAAATTATCCATGGGTGAGGAAGAATTGATTTCATGAGTGTCCAGATTTTATTCATTAAAAAAATGACCAGCATATAATTTTTTCCCCATAACTTCCTCTTCCATTCCTTGTGATGGAAAATATGAGATAGGATAATGAGAACCTAACACAACCATCAGTGTGACCCAAAGACTAAAGTGTCTCATTATCAGCATGAAAACCCTCCTCTTGGGAAGTTACAAAAAAATATGAACTTGGAATTACAACACAAGAGGTCTCTTTTTTGTCATAAAGAAGGTAAGGGGGAATGGAGTGGTGGGAGAATACATAGGTTTCTTTCGAAAAATAATTTTCTATCTGATATATATCCCCCATAGTAAAGAAATATCCAAACATATGAAGTCCATCCAAACCATTATCATTTTCAACAGTTTCATTTAAATCCAAATCCGCGTGTAGAGGAACATTAAAACATGATTTAGATTCTTCATCCACTAGCTCATATGTTTCATTAGTAAGAGAAACTAGGCATGAAATCAAATCATTGTTAGAGAGCCTATCATACAAAGGAAATCTATAGAAAAAATGAGTAATCTGATAATAAAATCTGCAAGAGATTCATCTTTGTTCTCCTTAAGCTCTAAAATTTCTGCACATAAATGATCATAATCATAGTTCTCAAAAGCATGCAAAAATTCATGTATAAATTGTTCCCATGTGTGAATAGAGGTGACTCACAAAGTCTCACACCAACTCTTGAACCGACCTGCAAGAGTGAGAGTGAATATCTTGCAAATGGTGTTTCCATCAGTAATTTTGTGAGAACCACAAAATTTCCAAAAATTAAAAGCATGTTTAGATGCAGATATTTCACTCTCGCCATCAAATCTAAGTTGTGACAAGAAATGTAAAATGTTTCTAGGATGTTTGGGAGGTACAGTACCAGGAAAAAACCTCCATAAAGGGATATGGGATGGAGCCATTAGTAAATTAAAACAAAAATTAACAAGAATGACTCCATAGGCTCAACTTGTCATCTGTCCCTCCTTCTAGCGCCATTTATGTTGACCGAACATAATGACTCGTTCAATCAGATGAGGGAAAATGCCCGATGGTAGGTCCCAATCAGACCTACTCTCGTTTGGGGTAGTGTTTCCCGCGAGTTTATGGGCCTTCCTGCCACTCAAAATTAAAAGAATAAAAAGGAGAAAGACAATGAGCCCCCCCCTCCCAAAGGGTTATAAATAATTCTAAGACTAATCTAACTAAAGACAACTAATCTAATCTAACTACTTCTAACCTATCCCGGGAGAAAAAATAATAGGATGAGTACAGATAAAGATAACCATCTGAACCAAAAATAGTTCATGTATTCTAATGGTAAATGAAAGCAATAATGTTGCAAATGCACAAAAAAATAGTTGAACAATACATCTATAACATTATTTATGTATCCATGAAGAAACATGTGACATCATGAGAAAATAGAACAAAGTGCAGAAATAATTCATACAACATAATCCTATCTACTCAAGCAGAAAATAAATGTGCAAAGAATAGTTTCTACTACATCTATCAAAGACACAAAGTTCTGAAATCCTCGTGTTCTTTATTACTCAAAAGTAAATATACCATCCTTTGTTACAAAGGGAAAAATTGCACACTCTATGCCATGAGTTCTCTTTTATAAGACGAGATAGAGACTCTTCGGTTCTCATCACTGTTCATTTAATTTTCCTTCCATTTCTTTTCTCTCATTTCTAAAATGGACAGATGTAAGCATTACATGGAGAAACTAATCAGACTCATGAGTCATTATTTTCGTCCTCAGACAGTTTATAAATGATATTTGTTTAAAAACAGTCATTGCCTCTGTCCATTTGCATTATATTTTGTTTTTCAGACGTTTATGGGTGTTTCTGGCTTCGACCTATATAATGTGGTCATTTTGTCTTATTCTCCTGTCTTAGATTTCTGTTGAGCTATTTTTGGCTCGATTTCGTTGCTTGCAGCTCAAGATATGACAATTTGAAGTTGACATACTTGGTTTTCCATCCGAATTTGGGTTCCATCTGTGTTTTGCATTCTCAAGCAATTTATACTCTCAATCTTCCTAATTTTTCTATGCCAACTTTTTCTTCTCTTCACCATCTTTCTATCGAGCTATATTGGGCTTGATTTCGTTACTCGTAGCCCCGAATATGACTGCTTGAAGTTAGTATGGCCATTTCCCCCCCCAAATCCGTGGTTGTCAGTTTTTCACATTTTACGATGTATTTTTTCCAATGTTCGACCTGGAGACCTATACCATTATGTTCCTCTATTCGATACCCTTACAAAGAGGTATCACGAGCCTCATTTTGACACGAGATCAATGGTTCTGGTCAATTTTCCATCGAACTTCGAAAATGGTAGTGTGCGTTTAGAACTTTGCATCAGAGTCTTCCTATCTCTTGTTCAATTCCCATCCTGACATATTAACTGTGAGAGAGAGATATGACCATTCAAAATATCTGGAGAAATCTACATCATCCATCGAGGGAGCTATTTTGTAGTCTGCTTTAATGTGTCAGTGAAAAGGGATCAAAGAAAAGTATCAAAGAATATTCTTTCTTCAATTTTTGTGTTGAAGGTTAAAGCCCGAAAAAAGTGATGACGTGTATTCAGAGATGATTATTTGGCATCCAAAAAATTTGTGAAGTTTCATGGTATCGATAAGGGGTATCGAGGAATATTCCCTCATGGCTCTGTTTTGCATGCAAAATATTTGAATTGTCATTTTAGTGACGATCAATAGTCATGATTAAAAGTCATTTAGAGTCTAAAGGAGACCATTTGGAGTGTTAATTATGACCATCCAAAATTATAACCTGAATATTGTTGCACGAAAAAGATCCGACTGTTCACTCAAGGAAAATATCGACAACTTGTGATATTTTCGCTTTGGAAATATGCTAGAGGTTTAAGCTTACGAAACTTTTGCAAAGAAATAGGCCCATGGTTCCGATGTTGGTTGCTTGGAAGGAAAAGGGGATTAGCTTCAAAATATCCTACGTAATTAACCAAATAATTCAGTTGCGAAAAACATTTCTATGTGAAATAGGAAGAGAAGGATTCAATCTAAGGCAATGAAGGAACATTCACTAATTGAGAAACATAAATAAATCTTTGTACTGTGGGTATTGTAGCTGTAAGGCCATCAAATATGAGAATGAATGAAGGTCGTCAATCGAATAGTGAGTGGAATGTAATCCCAACCATTCATCGGGGGAGGGTCTTCAGAATGAGTTGTGATATTAGGAGTAGATGTACTCCGATGGAGAAGGGCTTCGACAATGAAGAGTGTGAATGCCAGGGACGATTAAGCCCCAACATTTTTGTCGGAGTATGTGATCAGAAGGCTGGGAAGAAGAGTCAGGACAAATCCTGATGATGATCAGGGCATGTGGTGTATTCCACATTAGTACCATGCATCGGTACCAAGTCAGATGGAACAAGCGAGAGTGAACCACGTGGCGATGAGGTGGAAAAGGTGAGTGAAGACTTAGGAAACATTGAGAAGCCATAACTTTCAATTCAAAAATCGGATTTAATAATGGTTACATTCGTTGGAAATCTCTTGATGGGAAAAATCCAACTATGAGATTTGTTTAGAGGAAATAATAGAGGAAAATAAGTATAAAACCCAATAGGCATTAGGCCTAGGTTTCGGGAGAGAGGGAAGTCTAAAACAAGAATTTGATAGAGATCAATCTAAAGAGGCTTGGGGACATGTATGTAGAAAAGGGATATCTAATAGCTTTGGAAGCTTAGGACCTCAGGGAAAGAGGAAAAGGGGAAGCTTGGCAAGGATAAAAATCAGGATTCTAGAAAAGGATGAACATATTTCCCCACAGGCCTCTCAAGACTGGGTGACTATGCAAAAAAAGTGTCCTTTTTGTAATATCCCAAGGACGAGCCCCGGTTGTAATTATGAATTGTAACATGTTTTGTAGGCTAGTGAGCCAAGTGTTATAGGATAGGAGGATTATGTTCTTATTAGGCCGGAGAGCCTACATGTTAAAGGCTAGGAGCCTATTTTGTACATGTAAATATTCATATTATTAATATAACAACATCACTGTGCGTAGACCAACCACAAAGAAAGAGTATGGGGGACTAAGCTCCACTAGGTTGGGCAAGGGAGGAGGCTAGGAGAATTGGGGAAAAAGGGTTAATATTAAGAGCTTAAGACCAAGAGAATAATATATATTTATTATTCTAAAGGCTGTAAAGAGGATATGAATTTATCCTAAGTTCCTTTGCGGAGGGGAACAAGTTCCAAGTGGAGAGAAACGTGCTCCTGGAGAGCCAAGTGTCATACAAGACGCATGCAGATTTATGGGTACCTTGCTAACCATTTTCGGGCCATCAGTTGCCCCATTCACAGATGCAAAGAGCAAGCACACAATCAGCCATTATTATGCCATTGTTGAACTGCAACCATCCTGAAGCTCTGCATAAGCCAAATTGATATCTACTGAAACTGTACCCTGTGGGTTACTTGTGTTTCACCATGCTCCACATTTAGTTCTTGTTGTTTCCATCACCTTGCCCATGTGTTGGGGAGCAGGAGTGAAGAAGTGGGTTGTCAGGACTGTGGATAGAAGAAGCAGGTTGTCAGGCCTGTGAGCAACTCTCTCCAAGTGAGAGAGTGTGTTGAGGAAGTGAGTTCTCCTAGAGGGAGTCCAGTAGCAGCTACAGAGCTTTGAGAATTCCTGATCCGCCCTATTGTTGAAGCCCTAGAAAGGGAGGTGGAGCAACCGATGGAATGTGTGATAGTGAAGGTGTATACTCCTGTGGTGGGAAATGGATGTGGGGAATGAGAGTCTGTGAGCAGTGGGCGTAAGTGGCTCCTTGGAGGAAATCCTTCTTGTTGTACTGTGGAAACTTTCTGTTGACCCCGTCTAGCCTAGGAATCCCTTTCCAGGTGGAGTTTAGTCCCAGCTCGGGGGTGAACTACTGCTGAAAGTGATGATCAGTGTGGTCTAAGGCTGGGAGGTTTGTGGAAGGTCTACACGCAGTTGGTGTACTCCAATTAAGAGATAAGTATCATTTATGCGTTTAATGGTTAAATGAGGTATTTTAGTGCATGTATGTGATTCTTGTAATAATATCATGTGTTTTGCTGCATGTATGTTTTCATGTTATCTTTAATTATTTATGTTAATTTTATATGTGATTCATTCTGCAAAGAGCTCTGTCTTCCATTTCCCAATGGGTCTATGTCTGGGCATGGACAATTCTATTTACCTATAACTGAGCTTGAGATCAAGTGTGTGTCTGAGGTAGCATTACCCAATAGGGGTTAATGGCTGGGGATGTTACAAAATGATATCAAAGCACATGGTTTCAACAATGAGCCCAGATGGGCCATGTAAGTGGTTAATGAAGCAAAGGTTTCAGAGTGAATTGTTGTCGAGAGGGAAAAAATTGAACCTTAGAGTGTTCTTGAGTGCCAATAAGGCACCATGTGAACACTTGGATTGTGTTCAGAAGCTCAAGAGGTATAGGGGTTCAAGAAAACCTACAGAGAAATGATACCACCACAACTATGGTATTGGGACACAAAGTTAAAATTGAGCAGTAGGATCTATTCAGGAGAAGGCGAACCCTTCACAACCGTTAGATCTAGAAAAAGGAGCATGGTGGTTAAGCACCTAAGTCCTTCTAGACTTCGCCGCTCTGGCCATTTGAAGTTACTTGCCAAAAAGGGAGAAAGCATCGAAGCTCCGAAGTCCTGAAGTTGATCTACACCGTAGATCCGAGGAGAAGTGCTTGATCGTTGGTTTTGGCCGAAGATAGATTAGAGCCATTAGATTGAGTCAAGAGAAAGAGGTAAGGCGTACTGGTGAAAAGCGGATATCAATCGATAGATCGACGCGTGAATGATTGTGAGCCATAGATCTCACAATAGTTAGAAAAATTTGGCACTTCAGGAGAAATGGAGTGTGCTAGAGTGAAAAATCCCAAAGTCCTGAAGTCCGGAGTTAATCCAGACCATTCATTAAAGGAGACACGTGTCCGCAGATCAAGGTATTTGACAGTTCGACATTCGGGGGTAAAAAGGTGTGATAGAGTGAAAACTCCTGAAGTCTCGAAGTCTGGAGTTAATCCAGACCGTTCATCAAAAGAGACACGTGTCAACAGATTGGCTAGTTCGAGAATTCAATGTTCATGAGTAATAAGGTGTGATAGAGTGAAAAATCCCGAAGTCCCAAAGTTCGGAGTTAATCCATACCATTCATCAAAAGAGATACGTTTCAGTAGATTGGCTAGTTTGGGAATTCGACATTTTGAGAGTAATAAGGTGTGATAGAGTGAAAAATCCTGAAGTCCGGAGTTCATCTAAACCATTCATTAAAGGAGATGCATGTCAGAAGATCAGATTATTCGAGAGTTAGACATTCGGGAGAATTGGAGTGTGTTAGTGTGGAATCTCCCGAAGCCTCGAAGCCTGAAGTCCCAAAGTTCTGAAGTGACGTGGCCTGCTGACGTCAACCGAGATGACATGGACACATGGGATGTGTGCCATGTGTTAGTGAGTTAAGAACCTTTGAAATATTGAAATTCTAGTTAGAACGTGACATGCGTCACCCATATGATTGGGCCACGTGTCCACTTCTAGTATTTCATCATGTGCCACTCCTCTCGAGCATGGATGGCGGGGCCCTTAATGCATACATAAAGAAATTAAAACCTTGGCGAAGAGTTTAACTAGATTGAGCCCACGATAACTTGGTCACAGTGGACACGTGGCACCAGATCGTGAAGTCTGGAGACTTGGCACTCTAGAGGAATTGTGTTGCAG
>SNQJ01S0082607.1:33725-62581 GCA_010110895.2 Picea sitchensis
AGTGGCAGCAGTCAAGAGCCATTACTATTGGCCAGGCATGAAGAAATAAATTTCAGAGTACATCGCCAGATATATGGAGTGTCAAAGGGTCAAAGCTGAGCATAGACACCTAGCTGGGTTGCTACAACCATTACCCATCCCTGAGTGGAAGTGGGAAGTGGTGACAATAGATTTCATCAAAGGATTACCCAGAAAAAACAAGCAATATGATTCCATCATGGTGGTGGTGGATAAGCTTACGAAGGCTACCCATTTTATTCCATTGAAGACTACTCACACGACAACTAATGATGCTGACATTTATATGAGGGAAGTAGCATGATTGCATGGTATTCCCGAGATAATTGTGTCTGATAGAGACCCAAAATTTACCTCTAAGTTTTGGAGAGGATTATTCAAAGGGTTTAGAACAAACCTGAACTTCAACACAACCTATCATCCTGATTCTGATGGACAAGCTGAAAGAGTAAATCAAGTGATAGAAGATATGTTAAGAATGTATGTGATGGACAAACCATATAGATAGGAAGACTACCTACACTTGGTAGAGTTTGCTTACAACAATGGGTACCAAGCATCACTAAAGATGAGCCCATTTGAGACACTTTATGGAAGAAAGTGCAACACACCAATAAGTTGGGACAACCTAGCTAATAGAGAAATAATTGGGCCAAAGTTGCTCAGGGAAATGGAAGAGAAATTGTTAAAGATAAAGAATAATTTGAAGGCTGCCCAAGACAGGAAAAAAATATATTCTGACAAAGGCAAAACCCACAGGGAGTTTAAAGTGGGTGATCATGTTTTCTTGAAGGTGAAAGCCAACAAAAGTTCCCTGAAGCTGGAAAATTGTTCCAAGTTGACAACCAGACATTGTGGACCATTTGAAATTCTAGAAAGGATTGGAGAAGTAGCTTATATGCTTGCATTGCCTTCATGCATGACTATTCAAAATGTATTTCATGTCTCATTTCTCAAGAAATATATACATGATGCTAATCATGTGATTGATTGGAATGTGATTCAGGTGGAGCAAGAAGGCGCTTTACAAGTGCACCCGTGCACATATTGGACCGGAAGAAAAAGAAACTCCAGAATCGAGCCATAGGGCTTGTAAAGGTCCAATTGACTTGATACGGTCCCGAGGACGCAACATGGGAGAATGAAGATGCTATGCGGGCATAATACCCTCATCTTTTTGAATATTTTGAAAATCTTGTTGATGTTGTGTAAATGAGTTGCACTAAGGACATTGCAAAAATAAGGGGAGGGGATTGTAATATCCTAAGGCCGAGCCCCAGTTGTAATTATGAATTGTAACATGTTTTGTAGGCTGGTGAGACAAGTGTTATAAGCTAGGAGGCTTATGTGTTTATTAGGCTAGAGAGCCTAGATGTTAAAGGAAAGGAGCCTATTTTGTACATGTTAATATTCATATATTAATATAACAACATCATTGCGTGTAGACCAACCACGAAGAAAGTTTATGGGGGACTAAGATCCACTAGGTTGGGCAAGGGAGGAGGCTAGGAGAATTGGGAAAAAAGGGCTAAGCTTAAGAGATTAATCCCAAGAGAATAATATATAATTATTATTCTAAAGGATATAAAGAGGATATTAATTTATCCTAAGTTCCTTTGGGGAGGGGAACGAGTTCCAAGTGGAGAGAAACATGCTCTTGGAGAGCCAAGTGTCATCCAAGACGCATGCATATTTATGGAGACCTTTCTAACCATTTTCAGGCCATCCGTTGCCCCATTCACAGATGCAATGAGCAAGCACACAATCAACCGTTATTTTGTCATTGTTGAACCATAACCATCCAGAAGCTTTGCACAAGCCGAAATGATATCTACTGAACCTGTACCCAGTGGGTTACCTGTGTTTCACCATGCCCCATGTTTAGTTCCTATTGTTTCCGTCACCTTGCCCGTGTGTTGGGGATTAGGAGTGAAGAAGCAGGTTTTCAGGACCGTGGATAGAAGAAGGAGGTTGTCAGGCCTATGAACAACTCTGTCCAGGTGAGAGAGTGTGTCGAGGAAGTGAGTTCTCCTGGAGGGAGTCCAGTAACAACTATAGATCTCTGCGAATTCCTGATCTGGCATGTTGTTGAATCCCTGGAAAGGGAGGAGGAGCAGCCGATGCACTTTGTGGCAGTGAAGGTGTATAATCCTGAGGTGAGACATGCATGTGGGGAATGAGAGTCTGTGAGCGGTGGGCGTAAGTGGATCCTTGGAGGAAATCCTTCATGTTGTACTGTGGAAACTTCTTGTTGACATTGCCTAGCCTAGGAATCCCTTGCTCGATGGATTTTAGTCCCTGCTCCGGGGTGACCCACTGCTGAGAGTGATGAGAAGTGTGGTCTAAGGCTGGGAGGGTCATGGAAGGTATGCACACAATTGGTGTACTCCAATTAAGAGATAAGTATCATTTTTGTTTTTAATGGTTAAATGATGTATTTTAGTGCATGTATGTGATTCTTGTAATAATATCATGTGTTTCGTTGCATGTATGTTTTCATGTTATCTTTAATTATTTATGTTAAGTTTATATGTGATTCATTCCGCAAAGAGCTCTATTTTCCATTGCCCAACAGGTCTATGTCTGGGCATGGACAATTTTATTTACCTATAACATAGCTTGAGATCGAGTGTGTGTCTGAGGTAGCATTACTCGATAGGGGTTGATGGCCGGGGATGTTACACTTTCACACCTGCTCCTGCAAAAAAAAAAGAATGAGATCAACCATGCAATCAAAAGATGACTAGCCAATACAATAAAAAATATATTCAATTCCATTAAACCAACTTATAATAAAATGTTAGGTTTATTGAAAAATAATATGGTGACTATAGATGATTTTCCTAAGACTATATAAGCTAATTCGAAGTAAAAGAATAGAATCCATATGCGAGAGAATAAGTATGAAGTCATGAAGCATAACATGTCAGCAAGAGAATGCAAAATTTGAATTAGTCAATCAACAAATAATTAGCCATAACCTCATCTAGGACATGCAATAGAACATCATACCTTGCAGCCACATAATATCATCAAACACTTCAGAATCAGTGAATAGTTGAAACAAATGTCAACGAAACATCATAGCTCAATATGCATCATGAAGACATTTGAAATCATTAGATCGAAAGGAATAATAAGCACCCATAAAAAAATCATCCAAGAATATAAAACCTACAACTCCCTCAAAGTAGGAAAAGGGATAGCATTAGGTTCAAGCGGTAGAGGATTAGGTAATAGGATTGAAATTTTAGTAGGGGCCCCCTTTCCTTTCACTTGTAAAATAAAAAGTAAAGGTGGGTTGTTGCAGCCACAACACCCTATCTATGGGTTGTTTGGGGGTTTCTCTTGGTTAATCATTTCATTTTAGAATTCCTCATTTCACTCTTGCTGAATTTGTGTGCTCTTGGAGGGGGAGCATGGAAATGAATGGCTGGATGACGAGATCCATTGCTAGATGACTATAATATATTACTGATCATTCTAGGAGGGAATGGATTTTTGTGTGCAAGAGATTGATGGAAGTTCGGAAAGAACTGTCCACAACTGAGAATACTTGGAGCTTTTAGCAGAGAGATTTCTTGACCAGTAGAACTGGATCCCTGGAGAGAAATGGAATAGCCTGAGGTACTTCATGGTAGAGAAAGGTGTTCATTTATTTGGGTTGTGCAGGATGAGGGGGAAAGAGAGATGGAAATTCAGATTTGTTTTGTGGTTGGGAAACCTGAGATATAGTTAGCCAACTGTTGTGTGTTTTAGATTTGGCCTAGGAACCGTCCTCGTGGATTCATAGCCCTAGCTTAGGGGTGACATGTTGTTGATATTAAATGAACATTAGTGTATATGGGTGGGAGGAACGTCCTTGGTCTGCAGCCAGTTGGTGAATGTTTCCTTGCAAAGATAAGTGCTCTCTGTGTTTTCTATACAATGTATTTTCTGCTGTGTATTTAATTATCTCTGAGATGTATTTTTGTGTGCATGTTAGCTGGTTATTTGTTGTGCATGGCACGTTGTTTATTTATTTCATGTTGTAGCATGGGTCTTGATTAATGCATGCGAGTCTTTCATGCTTATTTTTCGAATTAATTATTATCAGAGTTCGAAACGGGTTCAGAAGTGAGTTTTTGAGGTAGCGTGCCCAACCTGTGAATGGATGGGTACTTTACATTGTATTCTTGTTTTGGTATAGACTCATCAAAGAATCATACATTTCCTTGGTATATTTCTTCTCAGAAATGTGTGGAATAAAGTGATCCTTCACCGATTCTACGATTGATATTACTTCTCACACTCACTTAAGATTTATATTACATGTTGCATGCTAAGCACGTCCTTAAATAAATCAATTCACTAATAAATACAATTTTACTTTAATTAATTCCCTCTAACTAAAGTAAAATCAAGACTATAATATTTTTGACAACTTCCACATGCAAAACACATGCCTATGTGGAAGTACCTATCTGATTCTACCGAAAACATCAACATTTTTAAGGGGGAGGGAATGTTTGGGACCTAACCTCCCTACCGCCTCACATAGATAGAATAATATATTTTCCATGTAATAAAGGATGACATTAGTCAATAAGGACTATTTAATAAATATGAACAAGTCAATGTAATAAGACCTAATAGAAGCTTCCACTTCTAGAAATATCTTCTTCTAGAATGTTCTTTAGAAGATAGAATTAGTATAAATAAGAGTAGGAGGCATGATAAATATTTTTCTTGACAATCATTGTAATAGAGTGTTGCATTGTTGGAGGTTGCCCCCTCGAACATGCAAGTGAACATTGCTCCCATTTCAATACAGGTATCATTTTTGTGTGCTATTCTCTACATTCTATTGTTCTATTGGTAATTTCCATTATATTCATGATTCTGCGTAATATCACATAACCAGGTGCATACCACAACTACCCATCAAAAGATGATATTTTTAACATAACTGAAAAATGGAAAATTTAATATTATAACTAAAACACAATATTCATTTATATAAAAAAATATCTAGAAAATCCCATATTTATTTTCAGGGTTTGTTATTTTCGAGTTGTCCTCTTAGATGATATTTTTTAACATAACTAAAAATGGGAAATTATATATATATATATATATATATATATATATATATATATATATATATATATATATATATATTTTAATTTGGAGGAATCAACAACTAGTTGGAGCCACGTGCTACCGTTGCATTGACGTTTTATTCAACTGCTACCACTATAACTTCTGGGTGTGCCCACGATGCCCCATAAGCGACACACAAGGTAGTCGAGGGAATGCCCCTTACGCGACACACAAGGTAAGTCGGGGGGAATTGAACTCGAAACCTCATGGAACTTCATTTTCACGGCACTTGCCAATTGAGCTGCCCCCCCGGGGGCAATGGGAAATTTTATATTACAATAAAAACACAATACCAATTTCTATAAAAAATAACTAAAAAATCTTATGCTTATTTTCACGGTTGTCATTCTTATCTTTTACAATGTCAAACTTAATCAACTATTTTAGATGGTGATTGGTATATCTAATATGTATTGACTGGAAAAATAAAAAGAAACAAAATTCGTGTGTGACTCTTGTCTTGTAATATTAGGGCATCACCAAATTTAAATCAACAAAATAAATAATTTAGATTCAAGATTAAACTATAAAACATTGAAACTTAGACTATGAAAACATTGAAACCTCGTACCTATAAATGAATCTAAAAAACGAGCAAAACAAATATCCTTGATCCCGACTAATATTTTATTCCGAACACCTTGCAGTGAAAATCAATAACTTCACACTTAGTAATGTTTACAAATTTTCCCTTTCACTTGAAAATAGGCAAATATGATTCCAAATTTGTGTGGTACATTTAAAAATAGACAAATATTATTCAAAATTTCTTTTTTCCATTGAAAAATAGGTGAATGAAATTCCTTATGCAATATATGGTGTGGTTGTTTATACCCAAAAATAATAATAAGGTTTTGAGATAAGCAGAAATATTATATATTCAAATAATATAAAATATTCACCAACCTTAAAATATTATCCCAAAAATTCACCTTTTGGCTATATTCCGCCCCTAAAAAATACCTTGTATTCCATTGTAAGAATAAGTCATAATTTTGTTGTCATATGTGATTAAGTTTTGTTTTGTAAGTTATCACTACTATGATTGATCCCAATGGATATAAGTGACTTCCCACTTCTTCAACTAACTCAATAGTTCTCTATCCTCTTGGTAGTTTTTCTACAGTTTTTCAGGTCCCAAACTTTTGGGGCCATTTTGAGGCCCTGAACGATATTTTTTGGACAGTTTGGGGGCCAAGGATTTCTGTGGCATCCCAAATGGAGATTGTTGGATGCAGATCTAGTCAGGAGAAAATACTATTTTTGGGAAGAGAAGCACAAAGGGAGAAAAGGAAAGCTGGAAGGAAAAGCAACATGTGTAAGGGAAGCGTGCATGCAAGGAAGACCTAATGATGCTAGGGTTAGGGTTTTTGTAATTTATTGTAATGGATGATGAGCCAAGAATATAAATAGGTAGTACTTAGAGGAAAAAGAGAGAGTACACAGATTGAAGAGGATGCCGACTGAGGAGGAGAGAGTTGTAAGAACTGCACTATTTAGTAAGATGGTGAGCTGGGGAAGCAGTGAGCAGCTTGATCCTGAGGGTTAGATCGCATGTTGAGGAGCTTGGTGTGATCTAGTCAGCCTCACAGGGATCAATGAGCCTGTTGAAGAGGGTAAGATATAAGATTGTAACCACGCGCAACGTGACATATTACTAAACCATAATAAAGAGCTTGAGAGACAGATCTTTGTGGACATATCCCAGGAGGGGGTGAACCACGATAACACATGTGTTCTGTGAATGAATGTATGTGTCTTTATTACTTCTAAATTTTGAATGTTAGATAAATGAATTAACTAGATGAATCTAGTATTCCACATGCATGAGTATAATGACTACTATGATTAGATGAATGAATGAATAAAGATTGCATAGAAAAACTGCCGATCTCCACTCATTCCTAGGTTGAAAACACCCAAGTATTGCAACCACTCATAGAGCTATCTTAGGTGAGACTGCGCAGTGCACTTTGTGTGTTGCATTGCCTTCTGGTCTACTAGAGGGGAAAATAGTTGTAGATGGATTTTGTTGGGAGCTTATGAAGTCTGAACCTGGGTCAATATTTGACAGTAAGAAGGGATCAAAGTAGATGAATGATAAAATATAAGGGTAGTTAAAAACAAAAAATGGTTCCGTTGCCGGTTGATTGGAACGGGATGGGATTGAGTATGTGAAATCTACTGAAGAAGCATCAAAAGAATGATAGACCAGATGATAAGGCGTTGAGAGAATGAGAATATAAAAGGGGATGTTGAGATCGTGGAATCCAATGAAGGTAGAGATAGAAAGTTGGTTGAAAACAAAGGAGATGGAGTTTGCACAAAAAGATAACAAAAGCCCGAAGTTGACACCGCACAAATATCTAGACAAGTATGTATTCACCGACTTGCATGAAGTATTTTTCTATGATTTCCTGCATGTACTGCAGGAGTGGATAAAAAGGTTGAAAGACAACCATCCCACAAATCGGATTAGATAGCTAGAGTGGAATCCTGTAGAGATCGCTCAATTACAACAAGTTGATAATAAGTTTACGTGTGTAGTAGATTTATGGTTAGACATCGTTGTTGTAGGATTTATCACAAAATTTGCAGTAGATACAACGAAGTATTACAGTGCGACATAAAAAGAATTCTTGAAGGGACCTCGAGGTAGGTATATCAGATCATTGTATAATTCTATTAAAATATTACTATATAACAAAGGAGTAATGGCAATGGATTCAGACAACTAAACTTCCTTGCGTGCATGGGGGAAGGGGGGAAGCATTGACATAATAAGGAGAAATGGAAGAAGGAAGGGATAAAGGAAAGAAGGAGGAGGCCTTGGACCCAATCATGATGGATGAAGACCAGATCAAGCGGATCATGGCAACAAATGGAAGAATGCGTAGTGGAGTACCCTACCAATATAAGGTGAACACCAAGAAGAGAGTCGTAGTCGCGAGGGAGGGCTTGGAAAGTGATGAAGAAGGGGTAGAGTATCTCTGGGATGTAGATCAGATTGAGGAAATCCTATGTGCGACATATGAGAGGAAGACGAGAGGTCCAAGAGCGGGAATATAAGGAAACACTCCTATCCATATCAGTATCATTGTGGAACCCATAAACCCATGTGAGACTAATACACCAAGAAGAACACCACCATTTAGACAATCGAATTTTGGGAGAAGGAAGACAACATGAAGTACATCTACAAAAGGAGCAACAACTAGGGGAGCCAGTTCAGGAAACATTAGTTAAGTATCAACAATGCACAGAGGTATTAATTCAACATTTAGGATGGAAGGACATGATCCCACCATCAGGTTATCAGAATTCAAAGGAGCGGCTTCATAGGACCCTGAGAAACACTTGTTCATTTGTGAAAATATCTGGGAAGAAAAACAGATCACAGATGAAGACACTAAACTTGCGCAGTTAGATATCATGCTAAGAGATCATACACTGTATTGGTACATGAGTTTACCTACAAACAATCCTCTAGGGACAACCAGAACGATTGGAGATATCAATTTGTTTTTGATAAATGAATTCTAGAAGCCTAGTTCAGAGGACCACTACATGAATGCAATGATAGATATCAAACAAAAACCAAGAGAATATGTATGGGATATTGACCAGAGATTCAAATGGTTGAAGGGAAATCTAAAGTATGTCATGAAAGATATACAACATAGGCACTTGTTCATCAATTCATTGCTACCACACTTGAAATACAACATAGGCACCTATTCGTTAATTCAAACACATGTAGAGGCTCTACAGGAAGCCCTACAAATGGAAGAGAACCAATATTAGAAGATAGATCCATCCATAAAGGAGCTGAAGGAGGATCTGAAGAACTTAACATTCCAGCTAAACTAGAACAAAGGTAAGGAAAAAAGAGAAGTCATTTGGTGTACCACATGTAGGATAGAAGGACACCATAACAATGAATGTCCAACATTCACACAGTACATGGAAACAGGAATTCCGAACCCATTGCCAATAGGAGGAATATGGTGTGTGATATGTAAGAAACAAGGAAATGATCCATATCACTACCCAATGATGCAGAAGTACCAGACAATACCTAAGAGCTCATATTTCAACTTTTTGCAAGTTAGTAGGCCATGATGACAAAGATTGCAGAACCATGGACCTGATGAGGGAAAGAACATTAGATGTTTATAGGGTGCATGAAGAAATGATGACTGGGAAAGATGTACCACAATTTAACCAAGTACCAACCCTGTATAACACTGCGCAATCACATTACAATACCACACAACCACACTATAATCCCATGCAGTATAACCAGGTGCCTCAGTACAATGCACCATGAGGAGATCGAGTTGGCTACAGAGGTGGAGGAAGAGGAAGAGGAGGCTTTAGAAGAGGTATATGACCAATAGTATGCCACAACTATCAACAATCAAGACACTATGCAAGAGAATTTTCACTTCCACCTGCGACGTGTATGTATTGTTGCACATCCGATCATGATATAAAGGGATTCCCTACACTATTGGGAAAGATACAGGAAAAGAGAAATCAGAGAAATCAGAATGTTCAATGGATTTTGGCAGAAGCAAGGGATGAAGGAAGAAACATTAACATAGTCACGTGGGGAGGAGCTAAGACTGGGAACGACATAGTAAGACAAGATCCATCACAACACCAATGGGTGAAGAAGAATGCCGAACCAAAGAAGTAGTTTGATGCGCAGAATGAAAATGAGATATTGAAGCAGGCCAGAAAAGAATTCATGAAGCCAGACATTGCATCGACATCAACTACACAACATACCTAGGAAGTACCAGCATACGAGATGCCTCCATCATTGGATCACACAAAAGAAGCAGAGCCCTTAGGACAAGTAAGGACGATTAAAGGTTTTTTGCAATCCTGTGTTAAACTACTAAATGATCCATCATCTGTTAATGTATTACAAAATATGATAGAAATATGTAGCATAGAGGTAGAAGGAAATCTAGAACAGAGAACAATCAATCATCTACATACAAGGAAGAGAACAAGCAAAGAATTTAGACCGAACGCTAACATTGGAGATTTCAACATGGGACATATCACACTGGATTTAGGATCCAAAGTAAATGTATTACCCAAAAATACATGGCAATGTATGGGAGAGCCTACATTAGGATATTCACCGGTTCAACTGAAACTAGAAAACCAACACAAATTTCTACCAATTGACAGACTAAAAGGGGTGACAATAGATCTGGATGGAGTGTCCACTAAATCAAACTTCAAAGTAATAGAGATAGTGGATGGCACAACACCTTATCCAACATTGCTTGGACTAGATTGGGAAGTCAACAATCATTCCATAATAAACTTAAAGACGAGGAAGATGACATTTGAGTCAGGAGAATACAGATTCATTGCGCCATTGGATCCATCAGAAGGAAAAAGGTTTGTAGAACCTACTTTCTTGGACCTGGAGGAAATTAACCAGTTGTACAGAACAACCACGCGAGAATAAGATTATGTGAACCCAACTGCGGATGGGATACTTAGTTGGAGAAGCATCACTTCATGTGTGTCAAACTTAGATACATGGTTAGATAACTGGAAACAAAGGTTACATGAAGTCTCCACAAGAAGATGTGCAAGAATAGACTGCATAGTAAGATGGGTAGGTACAGAGGTAAGGGAATCTTCGATCTTCCATGGGGTGAATGACTTAGAAGCATTCTTAACATGATACAAAGATGAAGTTTTAGGAAATAAAAGGATCTTATCCCTAGACATAGCAATCAAGGAAACCCCTGCAATATGGTGGGGTGTGCACAAAGAGACAATTAAGGACCGATACCAATGTAAGAGGTTACTGCACATCAGGTTTGGCACAGAACAAGGAAGCAACACATTGACAAAATATGATGGACAGGGGGCACCAATAGAAAACTTGGAGAAATGCAAAGCACTATGGAGGATGACACCACTAGAGGAATGGCCTCATCATTTTTTTCACACATTAGAAGGGATTCCAACAAACTGGTATACAGACTAGAAATTGCGCAGAGGAACTATAGACTGGACAATGTTACAACAGAATTTTACAGTCACTTTCTCATTCAAGCATGAGAACTCCAACATAGAATCATCACTTAAACAAATCAGAGGGGTGATATTCATCAAAGAACCGGAAGTCAAACTCATGATAGAAGAGAAACAACAAAACAGATAGACATTAAAAGAACTACTATCATGCTACCACGTGCAAGAAGAAGCACCATATGAACATGACCCGCGAAACATTCAAATAACGAAAGTTGAAGGTGAAAGAGAAGTGGAAGGTCTACCTATGGATTCAAAAGTATTTTTTGTGCCAATCAAGGTGAATAAAGTCAACATTGGGACAACTGAGAATTCCAAAATGGACAACATTGGGGACTATTGGGACGAGCAAACAGTAGAAAGCATAACATAGTTATTGTGCAAGTACATTGACCTATTCCCAACAACGTTCAAGGAAATGAAATGTATAGTGGGAGAGCTAGGTGAAATGAAGATACCTCTGAGAGCTGAGGCAAGACCGATCAGACAGAGACCATATAGACTAAACCCAATATATAAACAAATCGTGAAAGAAGAATTTGATAGGATGTTGGAGGCTAGAATCATAGAACCAATAGAGGAATCTGAATGGATAAGCCCTATGGTAGTTCAACATAAGAAGTAGGGAGGGATAAGGATATGTGTCGACTTGAGGAAATTGAACGATTCTTGCCTACACGCCCCTTTCCATACCCCTTTCACAGATGAGGTGTTGGAGAATGTAGGATGCCATCAAACCTACTCATTCACCGATGGATTCTCAAGCTACCATTAGATCAAGATAGCCCCATAAGACAGGAACAAAACCACTTTTTCCACCGAATGGGGATCCTACCAGGACACAGTCATGCCTTTTGAACTAAAGAATTCACCAACAATATTTTCCAGGGTAGTCATAGATGCATTCAAAGAATTTATCCACCAGTTTCTAGAGGTATATCTGGATGATTGAACAGTCTATAGTCTGTTGAAAGACCATGTAGGAGTGTTGAGGATGATGTTAGAAAGATGCAGGCAATGTCAGATATCATTAAACATCAAGAAGTTCATATTCAGAACACCTTTTGGGATACTATTGGGCCATATAGTATGCAAACAAGGATTGATAGTAGACATTGCAAATATTGCAGTAATTGCTAATCTACCACCACAAAAATCAGTACATCAGTTAAGAGAAACATTGGGACACACAGGGTACTACCAGAAATTCATAAAAGGGTATGCACAGATCACTATGCCAATGGATAAATTGTTAAGAAAAGACAACAAGTTTCAATGGAATGAGGACTGCCAGTGAGGATTGGAGACCCTAAAAGAGAAGATGGTAACCACACCAATAATAGTATTCCCAGATTGGGAAAAGACATTCCACATGCATGTAGATGCATCAACCATAACACTTGGAGCTATTCTAGCGTAGCCAAGAGTAGGAGAATTGGACCATCCTATGGAATTTGCTAGCAGAAAACTGTTAGAGTCGGATAATACTTACAATAACATGAAAAGAAAAGGCTTAGCTAAGGTCTACGTGCTTCAGAAATTCAGACATTACTTATTGGGAAAACATTTCAATATTTTTACAGACCATTTAGCTCTCAAATACCTTGTCAACAAGCCAGTGTTAGGGGGGAGAATCTATAGATGGTTATTGTTGTTCCAGGAATTTGACTTCGAAGTGATAGTCAAACCAGGGAAGTTGAATGCAGGACCTGATCACCTATCAAGGATCACTAATGGAGAGGAAACTATGAATCTAGAAGACAACTTTCCCTATGCACAGTTATTTTCAATCCAAGTAGCTGATGAATAATTCACAGATATCATTCAATACTTGAGTATAGGGATTGCACCACAAGAATTCAACACTGCGCAAAAGAAAAATCTGGTAGTCAGAACTGTCGACTATCAATTGATTGCAGGAAACTTATACAAGATGGGTGCAGTCAACATATTGAGAAGATGCGTATTATAACATGAAATACCTAGGATTTTATCACAATCCCATAAGGGTATAGCAGGAGGACATTATGCAGGAAAATTCACCATGCAAAAGTTATTGCGCAAAGGGATATGGTGGCCGAATTTTCACATAGACTCAAAGGACTACTACCAGCGATGTGATGTATGTCAGAGGGTTGGTAAACCGAATAGACGGGACAAGATGCCCCTAAGACCACAATTAATCTTGCAGGTATTCGAAAAATGGGAAATAGATTTTGTGGGACCAATTAACCCACCAATAAAAAGGTCAGGAGGAAGGTATATCATTACTGCGACAGAATACTTAACAAGATGGGCAGAAGAAACACCAATAAAAGATTGTAGTGCAGAGACAACAACACTCTTCTTGTTTGAGCACATCATCACTAGATTTGGATGCCCAAAGATTTTGATGAGTGACCAAGGCACTCACTTCATTAACAACACTATTATGGCGATGATTGAGGAGTTTGAAGTTTATCATCAAAAGAATACACCATATCATCCTCAAGCAAATGGAACAGTGGAAGCCTTTAATAAGATAGTCGAAAATGCACTGATAAAGATCTGGAATGTTAATAGGGATGATTGGGACTTGAAGATACCCGTAGTACTTTGGGCATACATGACCACATGCAAAAAATTGACAGGTCAGACACCATTCAGGTTGGTGTATAGACAATAAGTAGTGGTTCCATTAGAATTTTTGGTATCGAGTCTACATGTCACAACAATTACAAACATGACAGAGTGAAGCGCAATACAAGAAAGGTTAAATCAACTGATGATCATGGAAGAAGAGAGGATTCTAGTAGGGTTTCACCAAGAAGTACAAAAATCTAGGGACAAATCTTGGCATGATAGACATATCGAGAGAAAAAATTTCAAGGAGGGAGACATAGTATTGGTGTACGACAGTAAATCTCTTCAACACCCACAAAAACTAAGAATGCATTGGTTGGGACCATATGAATTAAAGACTATCATAGATGGGAGAGCCATCCAGTTGAAGGACTTGGGAGGAACAAAACTCAAAGGAATGATCAATGGGAGTCGACTAAAGATGTATAGAGACAATCGATCTTATAACACTTAAAATAAAATAAAATTGCGCGCAACAACAGAGGGGCTACCATGCCAAACATCAAAATATAGAAACTGGCTAAAAGAGGGGTAGCACGCTAGAAATAGAACGTTCACGTGCACTTGGAAAAATTAGCGCAACAGAGAAAGGACCAATGATCACTAAAAGGCAGAAACAACGAAAATGGTGAGTAACTACAAATATAGGCGCCAACTGACGACGACTATCAAAATTGAATGCCAAGGAAGATTGACAGGACACCGTATTAATCGCGCCAACTGGTGACGTCAAGGGAATTCAATAGCAGGTACACAGGAAGTGCCAGTTCATTCAAAACACAACTTGGGTAATCTCTCCGAGAAGTTTCACATGATTCCTATATAAGGAAAGCACGCAGGTATCAGAAGGGTTATTGTGAAATTTAGAAAATCATAGAGTGAGTGTGCAAGAGTAATAAAACAGACCAAGCTTGGCAGAGACTAGTGTGTTGACGATTAAAATGGAAATGATGAATTCCGCCCGAAAAGTATTGCTAAATCCCTATTATTTAACTATGCTAATAATATAATACTAGTAGGTGGGACCCCCTTGTAGACTAGAGGTGCAAGGATAGGCATTTCACACATTTTTTTGCTGCTGTTTCGATGCTGCCTACACAGCCTTGCATGGTTGACAATGCAGTCTTGGTTTATTTTTGACATAGTAACACGTAGATGATGCATTTTATGGAATGCTTCTTGTAGTCCAAAGATTTTTTATTGTTATGAGGGGCATGTATTTATAGTTTCTATGATTTAACCATGTTATTAATCATTGTGATCGATTACCTAGCCACATATATATGAGAGATATATTAGTGACAACATAGTCAAAACAAATAAATAAAAAACTATGAAAAAATCCTAAAGGGAAAGGATCTATGTTGAGCTATGATAAAAGGTTATATGCAAATTCAAATGGAAAAGTAAAAGGATGTTAGTGTTAGTCCTAACTATTATACTATGGTTGGTTAGTGGCTATGTGATTTGATTTGGGCGCATATATCATTGCAATATGTATGATGGAATAGAACTTGGCAAGGGTTAACGTGTAAATGTTTGGGTGGTGCACTATGCCAAGGATATTGTCGTAGATTTCAAATGTTTGGGCATTGAATACATGATTTAACTGATTGGTGAATGTTTGGATGTCTCGTACTTTGAATTGAATAGGACATGATATGGAAGTGACGTGCATTTACTGCACATCACTCCATACTCCCCCCATCGGTCGTCACCCTAGCATTGTTCCTTGTTGCATTTTCGGTATGTTGGCTGTGAAGCTCCACATTTCAGGCTCTTGGAAAGAAGAAGGCTTGGCCAACTCGCCCTTTTAAGCGTTTTGTTATAGGTATGGTTCTTTTTCTCTCCATCCATGAAATATTCTCTGTGTATGAACAAATAATGGCTCAATAATGCTTGGGTTTGTGTCTTCCTGAGAATTTCTACAGTGTAAATATATTATATTTCTCTCTGTGATGACTCTAAAATGTTTCAGATTGCAAGAAAAATAATTGGGCTTTGTTTAAGTTGTGCATTGATTGGTTGCTCGGTCAGTTTAATATCGTGATGGGTCTATGTGGCTAATAAGTGAATGTGGTACATATCACTCTGCATTAATGGTGGAGGGTTTCATTCTGTGTATTATCGTCAGTTGTTCCCTCACAATCATGATTGTAACCCTTATCCAGTCGCATTCAGATTGCCATTTGGTTGTTGTGTAATTTATTCAAACCCAGAGTCATGGTCGTGGGATCATTCTTATTTTCCTTTCACCAAAGTATCCCAAGATCCAGTCTTCGGGTGGCATAAAATTAATATGTACTGTATGGTTGTGGGGTGATATAAGTTATACATCGACGTTGTTCGACTCTTAAGGAAATGGAGAGAGAGGTTATATCTCTTCGCATTCTTTGAATAACTGTCACTTTTTATTTAACTTCGCCTTTCCTCTGCAAGCGTGAAACACACTATGTGCACTGGATTTTTGTTACCATACCCGTTGTTTCTTTCCTCAGTGGCTAACTATTGGTTCCATTTCCCAGAATAGGAGTAATAAGAAGACCTTGTGGATTACTGTTGTGTCTGTATCGAAAGGTATTTTACCTATGGTTGATAAGTCTCTGAAGACCTCCAGTTCTCTGTGCTATTGTTAAACGATGAGCGCGCTGTTGAGTGTCTCCTTGCATTTGTTTTTTACAAAGCCCTATTTTAATCTCCAACTATCCTTGCTTCCTTCGGGCATCATATTGGTTTTCAAATATGAGTTTATCAGTGGAATGGTTATGGAGGTTTTTCGTCGAGTCCTTGTCTCATATTTTTATGATAAAATTGGTTGAACAGTTACAATGGGAACATGAAATTATAGACAGTCGAGACCTATCTCCTTTCATTATGGTGTTTTTACTAGCGTAGTCTTGATTGAAATTGGAAACATCTGTGTGTTTTGCTAGGCCCGATTAGGGTTGTGGCTAATTGTGAACATAGTTCCCGTGTGTAATTGGATATGTTTGCCTCGATATATTATTGGATCATCGTACAAATTATCAATTGTTATATCAACAGTAATAAGGCTCGGGTTTTATGTTGACTGTGGTTTCATTGCAACACCTTGTTGATTGATATGATGAATACTATGTGTAATTGGACATATTTTGGAAGTCTGTTTGTATTTAAAAAAAAAGGGGACCTGTGTATATTTTAATTAGGCCCAATTGTAAATTGGTAAACTGTGGATGTTGATTATTATAGTGATGCATTATGGGATATAGGTCGAACATATTGTTGTGTGTTTTTTTTTAAAAGGAAGGAAAAGAAACAAAAGATTAATGTTTTCTTAACAGGACCGTTGAAATGGAAAGTTTGTTTCGATTATGAGTATGATTGCACAGACTGTTATGAATTGAGAAATTCTGGGAAATTTGAATGTTGGAACAACGAACAATTTGATACACATTAATTGTTGGTGTGGTGTTGGTATTTGGATTGATTTTAGTACATAGCTATGATTATTGATTACTTAATTTGTTTTATGAACATTATCCATTAAATTCCCTGCCATTCTCTCACTTTTTCGCACATTACGAATCCCCTCACATTCCCAGATTCACTTTGCACGCCCTATTCTTAAAATTAAATTATAATTAAAAGGAGACTTTGTATTGTAGCAATTGAAGGATGACACAGAGATGGGTCACAATTGATATGTTTTGTTATTACAATACAATTGATTGTTTGATGATTTGTTGAGAAGTAATCATGATCTACTCCCTTTAATTTTATCACTTTTCACTCAATAAAACCCCTCATATATCCCAGAACCCTTATACACCCCCTGCTCATTGACAAGTATTAAACGATTTTTATGGATTGGATTACATGAGTCCGATGTGTTGCTGAGCCAAACTTTATTTCATATTTAAAGAGATGTCATGTATGGTTTGTTTAAGAAGCTAGTTTCTAATAAACACTGCATACAAGAATGAGCTTCTTCAACCGAGGAATCCATGGTCGAAATAACATGGTAAGAGGAAATTGGAATAGAGGCCCTAGAAGGCCAAGATATTTGATACATTTTGATGCATACCCACAAGAGTTAAACCAGCTCTTCCAAGATGGATTTTTCAACTAGATTGGACAAGGGGTAGTCCAACCTAGGCCAGAAAGGCCTCCTTTTGAACCCCATCATGGCCCTGCTATCCCAGTTCCCCCTCATGTCTCATTACAACCCGAAGTCCCTGGAAATGAAATATGGCAAGAGATTGTCCACCCAATAGTCTCCCAACATCGTGGCTAGCCCATTTTGTCTCTACCTACTCCTCCTCCACCGGTTAACACAATTGTTTAAGTTTCCCCTACACACTCACCTGTACAGTCTTCCCACGCAAGCAAGAGACTCAAAACCAAATCCCACCATACACATGATAAAGGAAAAGCTTTTTCTTCCCCCTTCTCTCCCTCAAGTGATTCAACCAAATCCRTTTCATCCCACATGCACTTGAGAGATCACTGCTCTCATGTTATCAATRAGATCAAGCCTAAAGGCTCCACACATCCTAAGKCTAATTTAAAGAATCAAAGGGAGACAACATCAAAAAAGGGAAAATTTCCTCCCAAAGTGGAAAATATGGTTTTTAAGTATATTTATTTATTGATTGTTGAGAACGGTTGACTGYTGAAGTTTTTTTGGACAACACACTATCTTTTGGATATTATATTTTTTGGATATGGTTTAAAATATAATTGATATTAATTTTCAAATTATGAGAATGATGATGGGAGCCACAAGGAGGGATGTGTTTGATTGATTGACTAGTTGTGTTTATTTTTGTTAAGAAACTAAAGGGAGTCACAAGGGGTCCCACCTACTAGCTATTATTTATTTAAGACCCTTATTACTATTATATTAAATTTTTCCCCAAACTAAAAGTTAGTTGAGTTTTAGTTAACTTAACTAAAAGAAGTAGTTGAACTACTTCAACTAATTTTGATTGCTTAAAGGAAAAAAGAGAAGGAAGAACAAAGGGATACTAGAAGGAGAAAGCATACTAAGGTCTGCTCTTGAGTTTTATTGAGACAGTTTAGTTTTCATTCATTCTTTAATTAATTGAAAGCCTAATTATGTTTTATGATGACAGGGTCCTATTGTAGACAACAAGATTCAAGGCTGAATTACATAATTCAGACACTTGTTTTTCAGAGGTGTTGACCTATCTTTGATAGTCTCTGTAGACTTGTCTATTTATGAATTAAATTTCATGTCTGATAAAGGATATTGTGCAGAGTCGAGTGGGAAACAATCTGTGGCAAGATGATCCATATTTTAAAGTTCAGTTTTTTACTTTCTCCCAGAAGTCCTTTTGTATGGTTTTCATCGGGGACATCTAAGCTTGACTTTGTTCCAAACTCTCTCAAGGATTTTTGTAAAGAGAATGATTCTTTTGATTTCTTGGAATGAAATAAGAGATTTCTATTCTATCGCATATGTGTTAAATTGTGACTTGGTATTTTTTCTTTTATCTCCACATTTACTTTTGCATCTGTTATATTCAAAAAATTATATAAAATGTTGAATTTTTCAGCAATCTTTTATTTATAAAAAAAAACAGCCTAAGCCCTTGTAACTAATACTTGTGGATTAGGAAACAAATTTTGAGGCTATAAACATAGAGTGATATTCCCGTCTATCTTGCCTTAGCCAAGAGAGATCTGAAAATGCTTGAGTAAGATTATTTCATATCTTTTCCTCAACATTTATTTTGGCGACCATACTGAGGAAATCTTCCATATCTCTCTGGTTGATTTTTATGTTTGATTATCATTGGATATATCTCCATTTCTGATATTGATTCTTTGACTATTTCATTTCTTAATGACTGTACATGTTGCAAGGAAACCCAATATTGAACCCGGTCTTCAAGATCATAACAACATTGATTTAAACTTGTTAAACACCATCTTAGATACTGCTAGTACCCAGGTTGATCTTAATCGCTCATGGGAAGCAATTGAACAAGATAGAAGTGCCCATGAACATTGAGAAGCTAGGCAAAGACAACTTAGGAATCAACCATAACTTTCTTTTTCCTGCAGTTTTGATCTTTTTTTCATGTCCTTAGATCCTCGTATTTCTAGGAGAAGAAGAGGTTTATCACCGGAAATTAATCCTATTGCTGAAATAGGAAGAAGGAACATTGTGTTGTCAACCCAACAAATTTCTCTAAGGAGAACCTTGTCTGATTCATCTAGTTTGTCTTTCTCTCACTTACCTATCATTCACAAGATGACATCTAGTGGTGGCTCTGGTGGCACCGGAGGTGCTTCTTCATTCCAATCTTCAACTTCGTCAGTTATTGGTAGCTTATATAGTCACCAAGTCCCTATCCAATCTACCACAAACCCCACCAAAGTCATAAAAAAATATGGGATTTTTCAGTTTGAAGAAGATGCTACAACCACCCCGTGGCATGTTTCCTCCCCTCTTAACTTGACACCTGCCACTCGTCCACTTCCTAAATTCAAATATCATATCCATAGGTTTTTAGGGAATAACAAAGTCACTACGAATGAACACTTGGTGGCATTTTATAATTCCGGTCACAACATAGGATCCAATGACAACAATACTTGTATGTGCTTGTTTGTGAATTCCCTTGAAGGGAAGGATGTGACTAATTTCTTTGATCTCCCTCCTAAGATTCTATCTACTTGGGAGGAGTTAGTCTATTGGTTCAAATATACCTATGGGAAATCCAAAATCCCAGCTGAGTAGTTATGGGAGTACAATAACATCGCTTATAAGGATGATGAGACTATTAAGTCCTTCAACTTTCATTTCACCAAATTATACAATCAAATCCCTGAACTCATTCAACCTCAGAACCAAGCCGATTTCATGCATTATTATAATGCAATACCTTCCCCCTATCATCATAGGATTGAGGAAAAATCCATTGATAACCTTGGTTCCGCTCTGCACACTTGTTTAGAGTATGAAGAACAACTTGAAAGAACAAGTCTTCCTAAGGGAGACTCAACCAAACAGATAGAGATGCCCGCCCTCTTACAACTTGTACAAGATATGAATAATTGTATTATAGCATTGAGAGAAAAGAAAATGTCTCCCCTCTTACCCCTGGAGCTTCATCTTCTTTTGCACCCACATTTAGAAATCCAAATGAAAATAATTTTCAGCCTAAAGCTATCATGCCTCGTAGTTGGTGTAACTTTTGCGAGGAACACCATGCAAAAAGTACATGTGAGGTAAATAAGGGTGCCAGAGATAAGATCTTTGGGACCTGGAACTAATATTGTTGTCCTAGACTTTGCAGAGCCAAAAGATGTCATGATCATAAATACTAAGAATAAATCATATGCTCCCAAAGGAAAATATGATCGTCCTCACACTTCTTCCAACCCAAACTCATCTTCACTAGCTACTACTGTTCAGGTTCATAAGGCTCCTAATAGTCAAGGAACTACTTCTCCTCTCTCCTCTTCCAAATATAACATTCTAAATCAGTTGACCAATATCAAAGTAGATGCAACCCTTCTAGACATCGTTGTCGTCCCTGAACAACAAAAACATCTAAAAAATTTCATGGAAGGAAAAGATTCCATTGTAGCCAACCTCTTTGAAGAGGTAGATGAAGAGGATTCATATGTAAATAAAGTAGGTGTACATAACTTTAGATACCCTGTAAAAAAACCCCCGTTTTATATTTCTGTAAATATTATGGATAAGATTGCCCATTGTTTCCTCATTGACAGTGGTTCGGGCCCAAGTGTAAAGTCAAATGTTATTATGGAAGAGCTAGGCTTATCTTGTACAAATGAAAATGCCAGGAGAATTCTCTCTTATAATAGTCTACAACAAATGACCATAGGTGAAATCAAGGATGTGACCTTGGTTTTGTGCGCGCACCCTGAAATAAGGAAAACCCTTAGTATTCAGGTAATTGATATGCCAGTAAGTAACTATTCAATCATCTTAGGAAGAGATTGGAAAGATTTGATGGGTGGATACCTCTCACTCGACGAGACACACTTATCTGTTCCTCAGAATGGAAAAAACATCATAGTCCTCAGAGAGGGGAGGATTTCACCTTACATAGAAAGTGTCCCACAACCTAATGTGAATTATATCGAGGAGGACCTAGGAGTGTATTCCATCTTTTCCGAGGAGGATTACACTGCCTTGGAACAAATCGACTTAGACAACGAGATGTGGCATATGCACTTTGATGGTTCATGCTCCAATGAAGGAAACCAAGATGGTATTATCTTGTACTCTCCCATGGGTAAAATTCATAACTTTTCCTATAGGTTAGAGTTTCCTTGCACAAACAATGTCACTGAATTTGAAACATTACTGTTAGTCATTGAAAATGCCTATAATATGGGTTGTGGTCACCTTACAATTTTTGGGGACTCTGAACTTGTTGTAAACCTTGTACGTAAGATACAATCTCCTAGAAAAAAGTTAATGAAATGCTACACCTGAACTTTTTGGGCACTTATCTCGAACTTACTATCCTTAAACATCACTCATGTTAAAAGGGATTTGAACTCAATGGCTGATTGGTTAGTTGTTTTTGCAGCCTCTCCTAATCGACAACTTTTGCTACAAACACCTGATTGTAATTTTCAATCTCTGTATCATCCACATATCCTTGACAATGTAGAGACATGGTAGGTCTTCCCTAGCGATGAGAGCATCTGTGCTTTCATTCAAAATGAACCTTATAAGCCTAAAGAAATTATATCGATGGAAAATGACAAGATTCCTAAAGGCTTGACTCCTCTAGAAAGTTCATTTTCATCGAGTGATGTAGGCAACAAAGAGAAACATAAGGAAGAGGATTTGAAAAGGAAAGTGGGTGAAACCATTTCCTTGAACATTGGAACACCCGAGTCTCCAAAGAATGTTAAAATAGGTGCCCAATGTTCGGATGAAGAAAAATTGAAGTTCGATAAGCTGCTTGGTGAATTTCAAGATGTTTTTTCTTGGTCTTATGAATATCTTTGTGGTTTTTATCCTGCACTTATACAACATGCCATTCCTATCGAGGAAGGCATAAAACCAGTTAGGAAAAAAAAAAGACCCATTAACCTTACACTGGAAGCAACTATTCTAAAGGAGTTGGAAAAACTCTTGAAGGCTAGGATCATTTTCCCAGTTAGGTATTCTGAATGGGTTTCAAATTTGGTTCCTATTCGGAAAACAACTGGTCAAATTAGATTATGTGTAGATTTTCGCGCATTGAATCGTACTAGTATAAAATATCACTTTCCTCTCCATAATATGGAAATGATTTTGCAGCAAGTTGCAGGGTCGCAGATGATGTCCTTACTTGACGGTTTTTCTGATTACAATAAAATCAAGGTAAAAAGGGTAGATAAATATAAAACCATTTTTATTACTCGTTGGGGCACTTTTTCTTATGAACGTATGCCTTTTGCCTTATCTAATGCAGGTGGCACTTTTAAGAGAGCTATGCAAATATATTTTGATGTTTTGATCAGCAAAATTATTCAGATCTATCTTGATGACTTAACTGTGTACTCTAAAAAATGATCAGATGATTCAAAGTTTCAAAAATTATGGCTGGGTCCATTCAAGATCGCTTTTGTCCTGGGTGCAAATTCTTATATTCTAAAGGATTTACAAGAGCGATTGTTTTCATACAACACTAATAGTTCCCACTTAAAACACTACACAAAACGAACTTGAAGAGTTTAACGCTCTTTGGATTGTTCTGTATTTTACTAGTTTTCCATTTCTTCTATTTTCGTTTTCTGTCGTTTCATTTCTTCTCATTTTAATTTTGTTGTTTCATTTCTGTTATGACATTTCTTGCTTTTTTCTTTTGACTTCAATTTTTGTCAAAAATAAAATGTTGGATTAGTTTTGCTAGAATGATACTTCTGCAAAGTATTGTTAATCGATAACAATCAAGATTACACAGCTGTTATGACGTCCCCCCTGAAGTCATCATAGAATTTTTTGTCTGCTTTCACTGCTGTTTTATGAGATAGTTGGTTATATCCCGCTTCTACTTTCTATTTCTTCATTCATTTTGAAATTCAAAGAGTAGGTTCAAAAAAAATTTCTCCTTGAAGTCAAGAGAAAATTTTAGTTGAATGATTATGCTTATAGGGATAAACCCCATTATACTTAACACTTTCCATGAGCTATTCCCAAATTCCTAGTCATTTTCCCATTAAATTAGCTCACTTCCCCCTGTCGCATAATCATTTTGATTTATATCTTCTTGATATGATGTTACTTGGTTTGCGAAACTAGACATTCTAAGTTCTTAATCTGTTAGAAACAAATTTCCCTGTGGACTCGACAGTTTGTTGACGATTAAAATTGCAACGATGAATTCCTCCCGAAAAGTATTGCTAAAGCCCTATTATTTAACTATGCTAATAATATAATACTAGTAGGTTGGACCCCCTTGTATACTAGAGGCGCAAGGATACACATTTCACATATTTTTCTGCTGCTATTTTGATGTTGCCTACACAGTCCTACATGGTTGATAATGTAGTCTTGGTTTCTTTTTGACATAGTAATAGGTAGATGATGCATTTTATGGAATGCTTCTAGCAATCCAAAGTTTTTTTATTGTTATGAGGGGCATGTATTTACAGTTTCTATGATTTAACCATGTTACTAATAATTGTGATCGATTACCTAGCCACATATATACGAGAGATATATTAGTGATAACATAGTCAAAAGAAAGAAAGAAAAACCTATGAAAAAATCCTAAAGGGAAACGATCTAGGTTGAGATATGATAAAAGGTTATATGCAAATTCAAATGGAAAAGTAAAAAGATGTTGGTGCTAGTCCTGGCTATTATACTATCATTGGTTAGTGGCTATGTGATTTGATTTGGGCGCATATAGCATTGCAATATGTATGATGGAATAGAACTTGGCAAGGGTTAACGTGTAAATGTTTGGGTGGCGCACTATGCCAAGGATATTGTCACAGATTTCAAATGTTTGGGCATTGAATACATGGTTTAATTGATTTGTGAATGTTTGGTTGTCTCATACTTCGGATTGAATAGGCCAAGAGATGAAAGAGACGTGCATTTACTACATGCCACTCCATACTCTTCCTATCGGCCGTCACCCTAGCATTGTTCCTTGTTGCATTTTCGGTCTATTGGTTGTGAAGCTCCACATTTTAGGATCTTGGAAAGAAGAAGGCTCGACCAACTCACCCTTTTAAGAGTTTTGTTACAGGTGTGGTTCTTTTTCTCTCCATCCCTGAAATATTCTTTGTGTATGAATAGATAATGGCTCAGTAATGCTTGGGTTTGTGTGTTCCTAAGAATTTCGATTGTGTAAATGTATGATATTTCTCTCTATGATGACTGTAAATTTTTTCAAACTGCAAGCAAAAGAATTGGGTTTTGTTTAAGTTGTGCATTGACTAGTTCCTCGGTCGGTTTAATATCGTGATGGGTCTCTGTGGATAATAAGTGAATGTGGTACATATCACTCTGCATTAATGGTGGAGGGTTTTTTTCTGTGTATTATCGTCGGTTGTTCCCTCATAGTCATGATTGTAACCCTTATACAGTCGCATTCGGATTACCATTCGGTTGCTGCTTAATTTATTCAAACCCAGAGTCATGGTCACGTGTTAATTCTTATTGTCCTTTCATCGAAGTATCCCAAGATCCAGTCTTCGGGTGGCATAACATTAATATGTACTATATGGTTGTGGGGTGATTTAAGTTATACCTCAGTGTTATGCATCCTCACTGGTATTGTTGTCAGGTTGTTCAGCTCTGAAGGAAATGGACAAATATGTTATATCTCCATGTGTTCTTTGAATAACTGTCAATGTTCAGTTAACTTCACCTCTCTTATGAAAGCGTGAAACACACTATGTGCACTGGCGTTTTTTTACCCTACTCGCCGTTGCTTTCCTCGGTGGCTAACTATTGGTTCCATTGCCCAGACTGGGAGTAATAAGAAGACCTCGTGGCTTATTGCTGTGTCTGTATCGAAAGGTATTTTACCTATGGTTGATAAGTCTCTGAAGACCTCTAGTTCTCTGTGCTATTGTTAAAATATGAGTGCGCTCTTGATTGTCTCCCTGCATTTGTTTTCGACAGAGCCAGATTTTGATCCCCAACTATCCTTGCTTCCTTCAGGCATCGTCTTGGTTGTCAAATATGAGTTTATCAGTGGAATGGTTATGGAGTTTTTTCATCGAGTCCTTGTCTCATCTTTTTACGATAAAATTGGTTGAATAGTTACAATGGGAACATGCAATTATATATAGTTGAGAATTGTCTCCTTTCATTATGGTGTTTTTAATAGCGTAGTCTTGATTGAAATTGGAAACACCTGTGTGTTTTGCTAGGCCGGATTAGGGTTGTGGCTAATTGTGAAAGTGGTTCCTGTGTGTAACTGGCTATGTTCGCCTCAATATATTATTGGATCATCGTACAAATTATCAATTGTTATATCAACAATGATAAGGATCGGGTTTTATGTTGACTATGGTTTCGTTGCAACACCTTGTTGATTGATATGATGAAGACTATGTGTAATCGGGCATATTTTGGAAGTCTGTTCCTATTTGGAAAAAAAGGGATCTATGTATATTTTAATTAGGCCTGATTGTAAATTGGTAGATAGTGGATGTTGATTATTACAATGATGCATTATGGGATAGAGGTCGAACATATTGTTGTGTGTTTTTTTTTAAAAGGAAGGCAAAGACATAAAATATCAACGTTTTCTTAACAGGACTATTGAAATGGAAAGTTTGTTTCAATTATGAGTATGATTGCACATACTATTATGAATTGAGAAATTCTGGGAAATTTGAATGTTGGAACAACGAACAATTTGATACACAGTAATTGTTGGTGTGGTGTTGGTATTTTTTTGGATTGATTTTAGTACAGAGTTATAATTATTGATTACTTAATTTGTTTTATGAACACTATCCATTAAATTCCCTGCCATTCTCTCACTTTTTCGCACATTATGAATCCCCTCACATTCCGAGATTCACTTTGCACGCTCTGTTCTTAAAATTGAATTATAATTAAATGGAAACTCTGTATTGTAGCAATTGAAGGATGATAAAGAGATGGGTTACAGTTGATATGTTTTGTTATTACAATACAATTGATTGTTTGATGATTTGTTGAGCAATAATAATGATCTACTCCCTTTCATTTTATCACTTTTCATTCAATACAACCCCTCAGATATCCCAGAACCCTTATTCACCCCCTACTCATTGACAAGTATTAAATGATTTTTATGGATTGGATTGCATGAGTCTGATGTTTTGCTGAGCCAAACTTTATTTCATATTTAAAGAGATGCCATGTATGGTTTGTTTAAGAAGCTAGTTGATAATAAATGCTGCATACATGAATGAGCTTATTCAATAGAGGAAGCCATGGTCAAAGTAACAGGCGAAGAGGAAATTGGAACAGAGGTCCTAGAAGGCCAATATTTTTGATACATTTTGATGCAGATCCACAAGAGTTAATCCAACTCTTCCAAGCTAGATTTTTCAATTGTATTGGACAAGGGGTAGTCCAACCTAGGCCAAAAAGGCCTCCCTTCCAACTCCAACATGGCCTTGGTATCCCAGTTCCCCCTCATGTCTCATTACAACCTGAAGTCCCTAAAAATGACGGATGACAAGAGATTGTCCACCCAATAGTCTCCCAACATCGTGGCTGACCCATTTTGTCTCTACCTGTTCCTCCTCCATCGGTTAACCCAATTGTCCTAGTTTCCCCTGCACACTCACCTGTGCAGTCTTCCCACGCAAGCAAGAGACTCAAAACCGAAGCCCACCATACACATGATAAAGGAAAAGCTGTTGTTGCCCCCTCCTCTCCCTCAAGTGATTCAACCAAATCCGTTTCATCCCGCATGCACTTGAGATATGACTTCTTTTATGTTATCAGTGAGATCAAGCCTAAAGTCTCCACACAACCCAAGGCTAATTCAGAGAAATCAAAGGGAGACAACAACAACGAAGGGAAAATTGCCTCCCAAAGTGGCAAAAATGGTTTTTGAGTATATTTATCTTTTGATTGTTGAGAACAATTGAATGATGAAGTTTTTTTGGACAACACACTATCTTTTGGATATTATATTTTTTGGATATGGTTTAAAGTATAATTGATATTAATTTTCAAATTATGAGAATGATGACGGGAGCCACAAGGAGGGATGTGTTTGATTGATTGACTAGTTGTGTTTATTTTTGTTAAGAAACTAAAGGGAGTCACAAGGGGTCCCACCTACTAGTTATTATTTATTTAAGACCCTTATTACTATTATATTAAGTTTTCCCCTAAACGAAATGTTAGTTGAGTTTTAGTTAACTTAACTAAAAGAAGTAGTTGAACTACTTCAACTAATTTTGATTGCTTAAAGACAAAAAGAGAAGGAAGAACAAAGGGATAATAGAAGGATACAAAATACTAAGATCTGCTCTTGAGTTTTATTGAGATAGTTCAGTTTTCATTCATTCTTTAATTCATTTAAAGCCTAATTCTCTTTTATGATAGCAGAGTCCTATTGTAGACAACAAGATTCAAGGCTAAATTACATCATTTAGACACTTGTTTTTCAGAGGTGTTGATCTATCTTTGATAGTCTGTGTAGACTTGTCTGTTTATGAATTAAATTTCATGACTGATAAATAATATTGTGCAGAGTTGAGTGGGAAACAATCTATGGCAAGATGATCCTACTTTTAAAGTTCAGTTTTTTACTTTCTGTCAGAAGTCCTTTTGTATGGTTTTCATCCGGGACATCTAAGTTTGACTTTGGTCCAAACTCCCTTAGGGATTTTTGTAAAGAGAATGTTTCTTTTGATTTCTTGGAATTAAATACGAAATTGTTATTCTGTCTCGTCTGTGTTAAATTATGACTTGGTATTTTTTCTTTTATCTCCACATTTACTTTTGCATCTGTTATATTTAGAAAATTATATAAAATGTTGAATTT
>SNQJ01S0082608.1:5837-17066 GCA_010110895.2 Picea sitchensis
ATTATATAGTCCCATGATTTCCATCCAAATGGGTGGTGTTGATGTTGTGTTAGGGGTCCAATGGTTACAATGATTGGGAACAATGGTCCTTAATTTTCAAGATCTTTTCATGATATTTTCCTTAGAAGGCAAATAAATCGAGCTTAGAGGTATCCAAGGGAAACCCTCTAAGGTGATAAGCTCTAATAGTATGACAAAATTACTTAAAAAGGGACACCATGGTTTAATTGCTCAATTATGATCACTAGATGTCCAGACATCTATATATTATACTCTAGTGGATCTCCAAATAGTTATCAACAACCATTCCAAGGTATTTGGAGAGATGCCTAAGGGTTTTCCATCTGCTCAAGATCATGAACATGCTATTCATTTGCAACCAGGAAGTGTACCACCTAACATTAGGCCTTACAAAATCCATATGCACATAAGAGTGAGATTCAACATATGATCCAAGAAATGTTAGAGGTGGGCATCATTCAACCTATGGTCAAGAACTGTGGTCCAATAACGCCACCTCTAACAAAATTATTAAAGAAGGAATCATTTTCTAGGACTTAAGAAGAAACCAAATCTTTTGAAAACTTAAGGCGACTATGTGTACAACTCCTTTCCTAGCCACACCTAACTTCACAAAAACATTTATTGTGGAGTGTGATGCCTTAGGCCATGGAATTAGTGCAACTTTAATGCAAGAAGGAAGGCCCCTTTCTTTTGAAAGCAACCAAATTAAAGGAAAAAACTTACTCAAACCCGTTTATGAAAAATAAATGTTGGCCATACTACATGCAGTTAAGAAATGATGCCCTTACCTAATAGGAAGGCATTTCAAATAAAAAATATATCATGATAGTTTGAAGTACTTCTTGGAGCAATGATTATCTTTATAAGAGAAACAAACACGAGTTACAAAGATGCTAAGTTATGACTTTGAAATTATCTACAAGAAAAGAAAACATAATATTGTGGCAAATGCACTTTCAAGGAAAGAAAAAGAAACGAAGGGTTCACTATGTGGTATTTCTATTCCACAATATGATTGGGTGGAAGAAACAAGGATAAAATGGAAGCAATATCAGGAGGTATGGAAGATCATTCACCAAATACAAGAGGACCCTAGCGCATGAGATAAATTTGTTTGAAAAAATGATTTTCTATGGTATAATGATCAACTATGTTTATGTAAGAATTCCCAACTCAAACATAAGGTCCTTTTGGAATTGTACACTTCTCCTATAGGAGGACATTGAGGGTTCTTGAAAWCTGTTGATGCTTGAATCCGTTAGGACTGAAATGACAACCTCACGAGGATGTAAATCTCCCTGCGTTTTTATAGAGGTGGCACTCCTCTTTACTTTAAGATTTTCTTGGGAGTCTAGGTCTTAAGAATATGGGACTTTGCAGAAGTCCATCGTGGTAATCAAAGAAATATAAAGATTGCAAGAAAGATAAAAGGAAAATGTTTTTTTATTTTTTCTTTTTAAAGAGAGTTCTTGAGAAAGGACTAGGAACCACACACTTCATACATTTAAAATAGATAAGCAAAATTTCCTTACATCCATAATAGTTAAACTAAATATTTCTGATCACATAAAAATAAAAAGAAGATGATCCACATGCATAAGAGAACTTTAACAGAGTGGACACCTGGGAAACTCAAATAAAGATAATAATATATCAATCTCTAATACTTTATACTCAAAACTCAGAGTTACAAAGCATAGTCAAAACTAATCTCGAAATAACTCTCTTGAAATTTCTAAAAAATATATAGTCTGTTACAAATTCTTTGAAACTTAAAATGTGTTTGTCCTAAGGACTAGGATTGGGGATCCCACGGAACATAAAGCAAATATAAACAAGAATTAAGCTTATAGAAGGAGGATGATGGGCGGTAAAAGAATAGCAAGACTTGGAAAGAAGAAAACGATAAGTTATTGAACTTCAGTTAAATCTTTCTAGTCAAAGAAGCAGAATAATTGGATGAAGGAACTGATAAAGAAAGAAAGATGTGATCAACATAAACTTACTATGATGGTATCTCATTGTCTTCACTTGCTTGCCAGTGTCCTTTTATTGTCTTCATTAATGGTTACAGGAACCGTCTCAAATGTTTCTTGCCCCTTGTTGGTCAATTTGTCGATTGCTTTCTTGAACCATTCTTCAATATAATTTTTCATTGGTGCCACGTTTATCTCATGACGGATTTTGATGTTGAATAGCTCTCCCTCCAAGTCTCTCAAATTAAGGGAAATACCATGTAGTTCTTCCTCAATATCTTGGTTCTTCATGGAGTAGTCCACTATCTAATTGTCTATGTCGTCTTCATTATATTCAATTATACCATAAAAATTCTCAATTGATAACCCTTTAAAAATCTCAAATTGTTCGTCAAACTGTTGCTTGGTTAGGAACATTGAGTTGAGGATTAATTTGGGGTCTTCTAATTCGTTAGTACTTCCATATAGGTCTATCTCTGTGAGCTTATTGAACAATTCTTCCCTCTTTGATATAGCTTGGCTGCATGCTTCAACAATATTATTCAAATTTTTAATTTTTTCCTTCCAGCAAGCGTTCAACTGTTTTATCCGAATTGGGGAGGGAAAATCCTCCTCTCTTCTCCTTAGTTTCGTCATGTTAGAGAGTTTTTTTCCTAAGGGTAATACATCTTCAATGTAAAATCCTTCTTCATTCTTCAAATAATCCTACAAATATTCATGGAAGGCATGCGCCCTCGAGCCAAAAGAAACAATGTTTTCCGAAACTTCCCATGCCTTTGTGATCAATGCCATTCTTTTCTTAATATTTCTTTCTACATAGATCCTGACATATGTAAGTAGGATTGAAGATCCTTTCAATTTAACAATAGGTGTGGTGGGTCTAGATATTGACAAAGGGATGGCATTGAGAAGTGGAAGAGACATTAAGGTGTCTTCCAGTTCCTTGATCCTTTCTTTCAACTTCATGTTTTCTGCTTCTAGACCACCGATGGAATCATTGAGAGCATCCCTTGTTGCTCTCTGAATTTTGTAAATTTGGGAAGGCTGTAAATCCTTTAGTTCAACCTTTGAACGCGATTTTCCTTTCTTATTTTTCATATCACCTTTTTCAATAATCAACTTCTTAAATTCCTTGTCGAAGACAATACTTTGGAAAGTGAATGCCTCTTCTTCACTGAAAGTCTCATTCTCAATGATCTCTAATGATGAATTTTGATGGGCCGTGTTTCCAGGATGATCAATTATGGGGATTTGTTTTCTTGATATCTGCCTTGAGCTCCATGTCTTCAAGAGAGAAGCTGTTGATGTTATTTTCGGGGGGGATTCTTTTCTCCTTCGCCGCTTGAAATACTGTTGGTAACTTTCCTAGTTGGGTGGGCTGTTGGAGAATTGCACTGAGATGTGGTAGTTTTAGGGGTAACAACTAGAGACTGGGCGCTCTTCTCACTAAGACCCTTTCCCTTTTGCTTGTAAAACTCATTAGTACTAAGTATTGTTTCCAAGTCACCATCAAGAGCGCCTAAGTTGTTATCTTCTTATTCACTCAAAATAGTAGGAATGGATGAGTTTCTGAATCCTACTGACAACATATGTTCCACAAAGATTTTTTTATGGTCAAACCCCTTTATATTTTCAACATATTTCAGATTTACATTGTGGAAGTTGTTCACAAACTCATCAATTTTGTTTATATTCCTGAATATGAAGTCTCCAGTTTTCCAAGGCAAGGGTATGAATTGTTTTTTCCATTTCTCATGGAAAAAGTGCATCCATAAATTATATTGCCTTGCTACTTCCATGATAAACAATTCATTAGATACATGGTATGGAAGAAAAGAGGGGTTTTCCTTGGAACAAAATATCCTGATAACACTATGATTTTCCATCTACTCAAACACTCCCTTTTTCTCCAAGAATTTATTTGCCTGGTCAGACATCTTGGGGGTATTTTTTACCAAACAACAGTCCCTCAAAAACTGAAATGAAATCATTGTAAACTTTGTAAAAATGCAAAGAAGTATTGTGTCTCCACAACGCTTGATACCAGAAGGTGACTAGATTAACTTCACAGTTCACTCTCTTATAGATAGTCAATTTTGGAAACTGACAACAATATGCTATCGCAAATACCAAATAAGAAGCCATACAAAATTTATTTTCCCTTTTGTAATGTGACAATTGGGAGGAGATTTCAATGGAAATTAGTTTTCCCCAATCGAAAATATCTTTCTCTTTAACTGTAAAATATAAAATATAAAGAATCACGCGGGAAATGGTGGCTGTGATTTCTTGGCCTGTCATCCTGGTAAACAACCAAGCGATTTTCCGAAAGGGTTTTTGAACGAGTCAACCTAAATCCTAGTTATGTCTTCTGGGACAGTCATGGAATTATCCAAGAACTCAAGCAAGAGGTCCAGACCATTGTCATGTTTTTTCATAAAATCTCTGCAATCCTCTCCTTTGAAGGTAAGTGTTGGCTCAGGGAGTTTCAACATCTTACGAAACACTTGCGGCGAAAGAGAGATGGGGGAATGATCTTGGAGTTATATGATTCACTGAATTGGTACGTATTTCTCAATGCACCATGCAACCAGTTCTTTTTCATTTGAATACCTCAGGGACACACCCTGCACAAGCAATTTTGGAAGTGCATATTATATCTTTCTGTTTAGGAGGAGATGAATAGTACGAGTATGCTCTGGACCACTGAAATTTCTGGTATTCATTACACAAAATGTTCAAAGTATCGCCAGAGAATTGTTGTCTGGCTGCTGCTTCCATAAGTTGACGAGAGTGTTCTTTCAACTGGATAATAACTTGAAGTGAAACCTTTATGAGATATAACAATAATATAACCCTTGGAAAATTCTACTTTAATGCAATTTAATCAAAAATATTCTCGATCCCTTCGCTTATTAATGACGATATTTACAGAACCTGCATGATAAATTATTAGCATTAAACCATACTAAACACGTATTTGGAAAAACACGAAGATGGTGGGGAAAAACGAGAGCAATTTGAATTCGGGGTTTTTTGTGAACCCACCAACCTGGGAACCTGCGAACCCGTGGTTGTGAACAATCAAAAATAGGCTAAGTATTGCACAATGGTTGGTCGGACTTGGATACAAGAGAAATGAGATACTTAGGATCTGAGTACCCGCGACAAGTTTGATGGTCATAATGTAGATCATGGGTCTTTCGGTGAAAAATGGAGGTTGCAGAACTTGGAAGATGAAAGTTTGAACCCGTGAACCTGTAGTTGCAAGAATGGTTAAGTATATTAACAAGGTAGTTGGTTGGACTCATGATATGGGAATATGGATGGAGGTGAAGACCCGCGAGTTTGCCAACCCGTGAACCCACCATTGTTTTGAAAAACGACTAAGTATGGTAACTAGAAAGGGAAAAGAGAAGGGAGAAAAGAAAAGGGGAATGAGGGTAGGTATAGGAGAGGAAAAGGAAATGGAAAAAAAAAGTTGGGAAAATAGAAAAGGGAGGGAAATTTCAGAAGCGAGAATTGATCTCAACAAAAACTTACCACATGATCAAGAAGGATTTTTTCTAAGAAGGTCTTTATACTGATGTTCAAAAGTTTTGTGTTTGAATGTGTGGTCTGCCAATAGAATAAGGGAGACACAATCAAGGCACCAGGTCTCCTACAAAAATTAGCGATACCAAGTCAATGCCGGGAAGAAGTTTCAATGGATTTTATTATAGGTTTATCCAAATCTGAAGGAAAGATTGTCATTATGGTAGTAGTGGATCGACTGACAAAGTATGCCCATTTTTGTTCTCTCTATTATCCTTTTAACATGGAGTCCCCAAGATTATTGTAAGTGTCAGAGATCTAATTTTCACTGGAAATTTTTGGACTAAATTGTTTTCTTATTTGGGTACTCAATTGTCTCACAACTCATCTTGCCTTCCTTAATCCGATGTGCAAATTGAGATTGTGAATAGATGTATAGAATGATATCTTAATTTCTTTGAATATGATAAAAAACATAATGGTTCAAGTGGTTGGCATTGGTAAATAGGTGGTACAACACATCCTTTCATACTTCCTAAAAAATGTTCCCATTTCTATTAGTTTATGGATATCATCCTCCATCCATCGCATTTCCCATGAACATGACTACAAGGGTCCAGGTAGTGGAGGGTTGTGCTCAGGGCACCAACAAGAGGTTCTCAAATTATTGAAGGACAACTTGGTTATGGCACAAAATAGGATGAAACAACAAGCATATCAACATCACAGTGAAAGGGAATTCAAAGTGGGGGATTGGATATTTTTGAGGCTACAATCATATAAAAATATGTCCCTTTAGAAACAAAAAAAAGGAAAATAAATTAGCACCCAAATATTATGGCCCTTATAAGGTGTTACAAATGATTGGAAGTATGGCTTACAAATTGGAGTTGCCTCCATATTCACATGTACATCCAATCTTCCATGTTTCTTTCTTAAATCACGAAGTACATTTTTAAATGGAAGAACCTACCAATGGAGTACCTCGTTAAATGGAAGAACCTACCAATGGAAGAAGTGACATGGGGAGATGAGTTATTCATGCAAAAACTATTGAAATATTGTAATTGCAAAGAGTATTCTATTTATTATTGAGTCATTATTCATTATATCAATCCCCTTTTGTGGATTGATCATGTCGAGCATTGTAATTGACCAAATCCCCTTTTGCAGATTGGTCAAACCCTAATTGTATTATGAAAATTAAGAAGTCAGCCCCCGAGCCTAATTAAAGTGGTTTTAACCACTAAGAATACAAGTCAACCATGCCCAGTGAAGAGACACCTTTCTAGCACCTGCCAGCTAGTATACATAAAGGAAACCAACGCCTCATTATCTCACTCACACATTCACTCATCTAGTGCACAAGTTTGGTAGCTGTAGTTGGGAGAAGAAGGAAGAGAGAGGCGCATTGCTCAGTGTTGGATATTCTCTAGTGTTTTTGTTTATTGTCTTGGCATTGTATTGGCTATCTATATTAAGGAAGTTTTGTTGGGTTTTCTCCCCCATGAGGGTTTCCTAGGATAAATGTTGTGTATCTTGTGATTGCGTTTGTCTTAGTGATCCTACCTATGCTATTGTTATCTAGTAAATTGAAAAGAAACTTGATAATAACTCAAAAATTAACATGGTATCAGAGCTAAACTGAAGAAAGCACCTTTCATTGGAAAAGAAAAAATGTCATTGTTGTCCTACAAGCAAATTAGGGCTTTTTGTTGGAGAGGATTTTTTGCCTAAAAACCATCTAAAAAAGTGTGCCCTACCCTAGTGAATCTTTTGGCAGCTTGAGCACACCTTTTCAATGGACAGAGCCTCCAGAAAGTCAAACCCTAGTTTTTGAGTGGTACCTGAAAACCAAAAAACCAGAAGTACCAGAAAACCGGAAAACCAGAAAAACCAGGAAATGAGAACCAGTACCAGAAGTACCAGTATAGATTTCTGCAAGCTCAGTTTCAAGGGGTAAAATTTGGATTTTTCATAAATTTGACTGCACCATCTTACTCGCCTTAGCTTAGCGCATCTAGCCCTTAGATTAGAATTTCAAAATTTGAAGTTTGCAAAATTAGGGTTTTCTCATAAAACCGTAAGTTATAGTCAAAGTACCAGTTGTATTACAAGTTGCAGTTACAACTGCAGTTCCAGTTGCAGTGAAAGATTTTGTAAAGTGTTGGCCAACCGTAAAGTTGAAACACCTTTGAAGATTTGAAGGTTTGTTACCTATCACTACTGGATAATGCTACCACCCGCCGATACTATCAAAGGTATGTACTCACATATGTTTAAAATATATTATTCTAAGGGGTACTTGTAGGAGAAAGGATCTCCTATCATATATCCAGAAGGATCTCAGATCCAACATACTCAAAAGAATAATGCACCCCAGGTTTGATTATCTTGATATGCATCTATTTGTTATGACATTATTTTTACCTTATGAACATCTAGGTGGTAGGTTGAAATCATACTAACCATTGGTCAAAATTATCAAGGCTGATTAAAATTGAGTTTATAGAGCTTATTCTCTAACTTAGATTTCCATCAAGATAACATATTGTCTTAGTACATAACATAAGTTGAAGAAAGCACTTGTCATCTTAAGTGAATGAGACTTGAAAGAAAAGCAACACACTCATTCTTGAGGACAAAACTCCAGGTTCTAGGTTTGATTGATTAAGTTGATAATATTCAAAGTTTCACATGAGAATTGAATAACTACCCCTTTACAAGTAAACACTATAGTTGAGGTAGCAGTCTTTGAAAAGTATTATACTTGGTAGCATGTGAACATATTGAGATAAATGCTTAATGTAATCATTTACCAGATACAACTAACATCTCCTCTAGGAGAAACTTCTTGTGCTGGTTCCAAGTTACCTTAGAGGAATGTTTGATCACAACACTAGAAGAGTGTCGATCTCATTTCCTATTGTATCTCTTACTTTTGATCTTTGTTTTAGGAAGGTCACAAATGATGGCCCTAAAGGAGCTACTGTGACGATTATTCATGATTTTTTTATTACTATTATCAAAAGAGTATTATTCTTTCCTGTTGTTTTGTTGACCTTGGTTCATGTCACAAGTGATAACCTCGAGGAAGCTATAATGAAGGTTACAAAAGGCAATAGATTAGATGAGACATGAAGCAGACTACCCAAGTCATGTACATGACGGTATAAATCCACGTACCAAAGAAGATGAAGAAGAAACTATTTTTGAGATCTATAGTATCTCATATGGAGATTGATTGTAAGGAGCATAAGGCTCCAAAGATGACCAAACATTAGACCAAGAACTCACAGAAGACTTGGTCAAAGGATAATGAAGCCACCTTGACGGGAAGCATAACTCATTTGAAGTTTGACTCAACCTTTCATATTTAGACTTGGTATTCAACACCAAGTATACCCCATAAGAGATGATGAAGTCCTTGTAGACTTAGAAGAAATAAAGAGTAAGCCTAATATCAGAAAGGATCAGATGAAGAGTCAACTTCCAAGACTAGGAGACAAACGCCATGAGAAGACTATATCGTAGCTTCAAAAACTTCTAGGAGATATGAAATATCCTGGGAAGATTCCCTTGTTTCGGTGACAGAGAAGGAAGCCAGTCATAAAGACTAGGATATGGATTTTTTCCGTGAGACTAGAAGAGAAGTCAATATTGACTTCCAATATTGATCTAACAAATAAAGATTTTTGTAGATGTACAAAGGCTGATGTGTGTCTAGAGGATTCTCCCAGAAAGAGGGAGAATAATATGACAAGACACTTACTCCAATAATTGAAGAAATAGTTCCAGTATTCATGAAGACATCCAGAAAAACCATGATTCATATATAGTATGAGATGTGGGGGGAGTAATCCCCATATTTAAAATTGAGTGGCAGTTTGTGCGACACATTAGTTGGGTCATGGAGACATGACTAAAATAAAAGATAGAGTTACCTCCATGAAAGAAGAAGAGCTACCTTCATTATCAGTTATTGAGCCACTCTTAGTTTCAGATGAAATTGTTTCCATGATGGAGTAGAGGAGTTACTCTCAGATTTCAGTAGTCACAGTGAGAATGAAGCAACCATTCTCAGCTTTAGAGCAGTTGCAGGTGCATAGTCCCAGTTCCAGAAGGAACAATTAAAGAAAGAGGAGAGGACATACTCTCATGCAGTGAGACAGATTGTGCTTTGTAGAAAGCACATAGATCTAGCACATGATTGTGCAGATTGAGTTGCAGTTGAGCAAGTATACTAGGTCGGTACAAAGTGATGTGAAAATGTGATTTGAAGTTGAAGATAGAAAAACTCATGTCTTCAAGATGAAACAAGCTCCTAGAGCTTGGTATGGCAGAATTGACAGTTTCCTGATGAGCTTGGGATTTACCAAGAGTAAATCTGATTCTAACCTGTACTTCAAGGTTATGAGCCAATTATATTATTGTTGTATGTGGATGACTTATTCTTAACTAGAGAAGAAAATCTCATCACAAAATTGTAAGAGTAATCTCACTGCAAAATTTGAGATGAAAGACTTAGGCTTGATGCGTTATTACTTAGGTCTTGAAGTTTGGCAGAGCCTAGAGAAGATCTTCCTTAACCAAGAGAAGTATGCAGTTGAAATACTGAAGAGGTTTGAAATGTTGGAATATAAATCCATGAACACACCCATGGAAACGAAGTTGAAGCTCCTGGTTGATACTTTGTCAAGATTGGTTGATGCTACGTTGTATATTCAGATTATTGGTTCGGTGATATATGTTTTTCCTTGTGTTAGTACCTAGTAGAATCCAGACGTGTTCACCTTGATGATGCAAAACATGTGACGAGATACCTTAAGGGTACGTTGGGTTTTGGTCTCTGTTATACTAGAGATCATGACTTCAGACTAAGTGGTTATACCAATTCAGATTGGGCTGGAAGTGTCTCTGACAAAAATAGCACCTCACGATGTTGTTTCAGTTTGGGGTCAACCATGATCTCATGGAAGAGTAGGAAGCAATCAAGTATTTCTCTTAGCACGTCAGAAGCGGAATATATTGCAACATGTTCTGCCAGTGGTGAATCCATATGGTTTCAGATGTTGTTGACAGATCTATTTGATATAGAGATGGAAGCCACCGTGATCCTATGTGATAACCATAGTTGTATAAAGATGATGTGTTCCATGATGAGTCGAAGCATATATAAATCCAGTATCACTTGATTCGTGATATGGTGCAGAGAGGATCCATAAAGCTCCATTATGTTGACACGAATGAACATGTTGGTGATGTGTTGACCAAGCCTCTATCTTGTGTAAAGTTTAAGCACCTTCGAGACATGCTTGGTGTAGTCTGAAAGGACCTCCCTCGAAAGGAGGAGTAGTGTTGATGCCATCCTAGTGTTGAATATTTCTAGCTTCGTGCTGATGTTGTTGTGATGCCAACGTAGTGCTGAAGATTTCTAGCTTCGCGCTGATGTTGTTGTGATGCCAACCTCGTGCTAAAGATTTCCATCTTCGTGTTGATGTTGTTGGATCATGTTGTCATTGATGCCAATGGTTTGATTGATTGATGTCAAGTGATTGATTGATGTCAAAGGATTGATTGATTGATGATTGATGTAATAGATGAGAATTCATAGATGAAGATGGATCAATGAGTTGTCATTGATACATGATGAAGATGGATCGATGTGGTTCCATTGGTATATGATGCATTGTTG
>SNQJ01S0082608.1:19107-34396 GCA_010110895.2 Picea sitchensis
GTGTATGTGTATGATTGTTCATTTGTTCATTGCTTATTTACTCTGCAGTTATTGGATAATAATGCTTCATTGATATAACACTTGGATTATATGGTTAAATTGCTCTATTACTGATTCACCCCCCCTCTCAGTAAACCAACAGATGTTGTTGAGATGCCAACATTGTGCTGAAGATTTCCAGCTTCATGATGTTATTGAGATGCCAACCTCATGCTGAAGATTTCCAGCTTTGTGCTGATGTTGATGAGATGTCAGCTTCGTGCTAAAGATTTCCAACTTAGTGCTGATGTTGATGATACTCCAACCTTCGTGATTTGATGCTGTTGTTGTTGATGTTGTATCAACATTGTGCTGTTATTGATGATGATGATGTATTAGTGTTATACTAATCCATGTTGATGCAGATGATGATGATAACATTCCATCTCCTTGCTGTGGATGATGATACTGATGATGAGAAAAACTTTCGATGATTTATAAATATGCCAGTCATTGTTTCAGATTCTATTGATGTTGCTTCCCTCTCTCTCTCTCCTGATGATGTTGTAGAATACCCTTCTTGTTAAGGGGGAGAGTTGAAATATTGTAACTGCAAAGAGTATTCTGTTTATTATTGAGTCATTATTCATTATATGAATCCCCTTTTGTGGATTGATCATGTCGGGCATTGTAATTGACCAAATTACCTTTTGCGGATTGGTCAAACCCTAATTGTATTATGCAAATTAAGAAGTCACCCCCCGAGCCTAATTAAAGTGGCTAAGAAGACAAGTTGGCCTTGCCCAATGAAGAGGCACCTTTCCAGTGCTTGCTAGCTAGTATAAACAAAGGAAGTCAACGCCTAATTATCTCACTCACGCATTTGCTCATCTAGTGCACAAGTTTGGTAGCTGCAGTTGGGAGAAGAAGGAAGAGAGAGGCACATTGCTCAGTGTTGGCTATTCTCTAGTGTCTTGGTTTATTGTCTTGGTATTGTATTGACTATCTATATTAAGGAAGTTTTGCTGGATTTTCTCCCCCATGAGGGTTTCCTAGGATAAATGTTGTGTATCTTGTGATTGTGTTTCTCTCAGTGATCCTACCTATGCTATTGTTATCTAGTAAATTGAAAAGAAACCTAATAATAGCTCAAAACTTAACAAAAACACCCACACTTAGTCAAGTGTTAAGGACACCACTTGTTTCAAGGGAAGGGGCATGTTAAGCCCTAAAGAAAGCCCCATGTTAAGTAAAAAACCCCTTATTAAGCCCTATATATTGAATTACATTTCTAGTGTTATATTTTTATGTAGGATAGAACCCTTCATTGCACCCTTTGTCTCCTACACACACACACACACACACACACACACACACACACACACACACCAAGGAGACCTAGTCTTAGGAGCACCTTATCTCATCTTGTACATTAAATATATTGTAAAAGGAGGCTCCCCCATGAAAGTCGACTGCTATTTATTGAATTTTAATCATTCTCAAGGCATCGGTACACAACAAATTTTCTCATGCTACCATCTCTTCTTTGGAAAAAATCGTTCATCCCTTCATTGTAGAGAATGATTCCTTCACTAAACAAGATTATACTTAGCTTTTCAATTTCTCTCCTTGATGATCATATCTTCCACTGATTCACATTGTAGATGAATTCAACTTAGTGAAAATCATTCAAGATTAGTAACAAGTATTTGACACACAATGTCACGTGTGTGAAAAATGCCCATCCTCCAACTAAGTCAACCCTCGAACCCAAACATCATGTCTCACAACACCTATCATGGAGTCTAATGGATAGTTCCCTTAGTGGTCTTCCATTTTCCTTGATGATGGGGAGTGCCTTTGGTGGCCTCCTATTGCCGCTAACAAACGATGTCAAAGGGAAAGTGTCTAAAACCTACACAATAGTTGGAACAAAAAACACTATGTGGATGAATTTCATAAGCCTACACACATACTCAATGTCCTATGTGCACACTCAACAACCTATACACACTCTCATTGTTTATGCACACACCTCATCATTCCATGCACACTTACAACTAGGAATACCAAGCATCACTAGGAACATCATGGAAGACAAACAAATATGTGCCAACAATAGTATGTGGCACACCATGAAAGTAAATCACGATCAATAGTCATGGAATCAAAATGCCTTCAAAAACTAAATATACATTATTATAATTGAAACATGTTCCTATGTGAAATATGTATAATACTAAGCATAGAAACATAACATATTGTCTTTATCTTTCCCTCTTTCATGGAGCATTGTATATAATATTCACATAGGAATCCAAACACCATGATGATCTAAATTATTTTGTGAATATTTTATTCAATATTCGATTCACCTTTATTTATTCTTCTTCGTGTATAACTTGATGAGTCAAATATGTTTGTGTTTTTCTATGTTTGGCACCCTATGATCAAATAAGACGATCTCAATTTCTTTCATATCTTTGACAATCTCGTTTTACATGCTACACATAATCACAAGTTGTTTTATAGATGAAACGTGGTTGTCTTCTTTATATGAAATTGGACAAGAATTTTTCCAACTCCATACAACGAATCTGGTGGCCATGCCAACAACCTTCCATGTGGCCACAACTTTTAACACATTAACTCCTTGGCCATGATAATGTCTCTGTTTTTTTCACAAACCATAATGCCATGTCAATAATCCCAATGTTTTTATTAGAGGAAATCCGATGTCAAGGATTCCATTTTTCACACAATACAGAGTTCCACATCAGCAATTCCATCTCCTTCACTCGAGAAAATTGTACTTAACTAACATTTACAAAAGTATTAAATTTATTCTTTGAGTCTCAACCATCATGTTTCTTCCATTAAACTAATTCATAACCATATGTTTTTCTCACTTTTCAGGGAGATCCATAGTGATTCCATTTTTTACACGGATTCAAAACTTAGACATTTTTCCTAAAATAAATTGATTTCTAAGAGGCCACACCTTGTTTGATTTCATGGCTTGACCTTTGATTATTAACTCTACAATTTTTCATAAAACTACCATCATAACATAATGACTTTCTTATTTGTCTCTAAAATCAACACATTCTGCCCAAAGGTTTCAATACCGAGATTTCACCCCTATACTTTAAAAATATTATTTTTGATATAAAACTGAGACATTCCTAGCCTCAACATCTCCCTTGGCCATGACACCAACCCATCATAAAATTCTATTGAAGCTCTAAAGAAATTGCATACTAGATTTCAATTTAATCTAGATGCAAAATCAAATATATATGTAGTTTTAATGCAATTTGAATGTAGGATTAGTTTTATACACATCACATTGATTTTATATGAAATTTCTCTTGTTCATCCATACACTTCATCATTTATGCACAATATTCAAAATGATGTCCATTGGAAGCATAAAATAGTGCCATTTAGTCCAATATGGAAAACATAAATTGCATGAATCCCAACACCAGTCAAAATTGGGTAGATTCACAAAATACCCTTTATTAACATTCAATCATCTTATGGGCGTCTCATCAATACTAGTGTTCACACTAGCTTGGCCATCTCATCATCAGATCTCCTACTACACCGGTAACCCTTCATAGCCACACTAAAATTATTCCACAAATATTCCAACTAAGCTATAAATATGGTAAGAGGCCTTCTGAAGCAATGTAACTCATTAAGAATCTATATTTAGATCTACTATTGGAATACTCACCAATACTAAGAGTGTGGGGGGGTGAATCTGTATTAAGCACTTTTTACCATTTCAACCATAACATGTAAACATGAAGTTATCAACAATTCCATTCACTTATGATTGCATTTAACATATAATAAACATATAACCACATATGCACAATACACAAGAGTTTTATGTGGAAACCCAAATGGGAGAAAACCACATAATGCTTTTTAATATATATATATTGAATATTGCATCCATAGGAAGCACCAACTTCCAAACTTCTCCAACACCAACTGGAAGGAGGCACCAACCCCTTGTTTATAGAATCCAACCTAAAGGAAGCTACAAATCCCTAAATTCTCCAGCTCCAACTAGAAGGAGGCTCCAACTCCCTGATTTACAGGCTCCAACCTGAAGGAAGCTACAACTCGTATTCTCTAGCTCCAACCCCCTAGTTTACAAGCTCCAACCTCAAGGAATCTATGACTCCCTGTATTCTCCAACACCAACTGGAAGGAGGATCCAACCCCCTAGTTTATAGACTCCAACTTGAAGGAAGCTACTAATCCTTGTATTCTCCAACACCAACTGGAAGGAGGATCCAACCCCTAGTTTATAGGCTCCAACCCGAAGGAAGCTACGACTCCCTGTATTCTTCAACACCAACTGGAAGATGGCTTTGACCCTCTTTTATTGCTGTTATAACCCTAAATTTCTCTACACATGCATACTTGGCCTTTGGCCCTCTTACTTTCATTTTTTCCCAAGACTTCACCGAGTTGCTCTTCTAAAAAACCCATTTTTTGAAGATGTACGCGCCCTACACCAATACTGCCCACGTGCATGCACTTGCTGCACCACTACAACCCACATATGTACACATCCTACACCACTAAAGCCCGCGTATACTTGAAAAAGTTGCAAAAAATAAAAACTTGCAAGGAATTAGTTGAGATTACACGCTATAGGGTTGTTTCCCAACTAATCCACCACCTATAGCCCGTCACCCACTCGAATAACCTTCATTTTGTCATATAAAAGGAGGTGTTGGGGTCTCATTCCACATATAGAAATACGAACAGTGAAACTCTGTCCGTTTCACATCCCCTCCTTGCCCAAAGTAATTGCAACCCTTTTGTGAGAATTACCTCAACATTCCCCAATTAGCCCTTCTTCCTCCATCAGAACCCATTCACTTCCCAAGAAGAGATTAGAAGGTCGAGAGGAGAAGCCATACAGTGGTGCACTTGGAGCTTAGTGAAAGAGGAGCCCAGACCAGGTTCGTGGAGTAGTAGCTGGATTTGGTTGTAAAAGACATAATCATTGAGTTATTAATAAAAGAAGTACTTTTCGTGTCCCAAATCATGGTGTATTGAATGCTTTTAATGGTTTATGTTTTGACATTCTAACATCTAACCCTTATTTGTATATGAATTGCATCCTTGTAGTTTTCTATTTGTCTATCTTTAAATGTAGGTCAACCTTGGGAGGAGGTGTGCAGTCGGCAAAGATTTTAAGCACGAGGAGATCATCACCAGACACAGAGTAGAGGTATAGTTACCCGATCCCTCTCATCTTTTATTTTCTTGTATGAGTCTTGGGCATGTTTGGGGTAGTTATAGAAGTAGTTGAATTTTATATGGTTAATTAATCTGCCTACATTGTAAAGCCCAATGTAGTCATAGGGGAGTTTTTCCCGCTAGTAGAACCGACGACCATACTGGGGAAGCCTATAGGGTTTTAAGGGTTTTTTGTGTGTCTGATTGGTTTTTCTACCTTTCGAGTTTTTGTTGAGTCTTCTGAGTCTTTTAAGGGATTCTGGTCACCTTTTGGTGCCATACCAGTTCTCCCTGCCTTGTCAATCAGTCGGTTTTATTTATTTTTTTGAGGAAATATAGAGGTGTACATGCCCTACAATGGGTCAGCCTGCATACATACACGCCCTGTCTAGTAAACAACCTGCGTACATACGTAGGCTGCTGAAACAACAATAACGTACCTGGTTCAAGAAACTATTTTTGAAAAAGAGGCAACCAACCTCTTTTTTGATTGAGGTTTATAATTCCCAGGGTTTCTTGACAGAGTTCAGTGTCTCTGTTTTACAGTCATAGCTTGGGTTAGATTTCAGTTTGCTTGTCTTTTTGAAGTTTCTTGTGTTTATTTCTGAAAAGGTTTTAGGCGAGTCTTTGAATTTTTTTGATTGGCCTGTTTGATGTCTTTAGTGATTCCCTATAATTCGTAGTATGTCAAAGTTCTGTTTCATTCTTGTCTTGTAATTATTTCCCCCCTTTCATTTGCTTTGAAAAAAGAGAAGAAAAAGATTTATTTCAATTTTTCCCTGTTTGAAGCATTTAAAAAAAAAAGAAAAAGATTTTTCATTCTTAGTTTGGTAAAGTAGTTGTAGTTAGATATTTTATTTGATAGGAAAAAGAGTTCATTTTTTAAGTTCTTTACTAATTTCTTAGAATTTAAGTAGCTCATAGTCGAGTGAAATTTCGTTTTAGGTCTTCTTTTTAAAGATCTTGAAAAATTTAGTTATGAAGAAGTTGGTTACAAAGAGTTAGTTGTAAATCTTTATTTTTCACTAGAAGTAATTTTGCTTTCAGAGTTTCGTATTTTTCTCCTCTTTTCGTCTCTCATAAACACCACTAGTTTCACTGCCATATCCTTTGAGTTAAACAAGCCATTAAAATGAACGCTAAATCTAAAATTAATTAGTCTTTTATGTTTGTAGGGTCAACCAACTAGTTTAGGGTTAGAGCCTTGAATTAGGTTGGAGAGGAAACTCTTCAAGGTTTTTAAACAAACATCGGAGTCAGAGTTAGGGAGTGTAAAAGTCTAGTGATGTGAAAGTTATCTGGGACCCCCTTCTAATACAGGGGCTAAACACGAGGTCGCATGAGGAATACTATCGCTCACATTTGTCTACGAAGCTTCGTGGACCTTGAATTTGTTCGAGATCCTAAGTTGTCTTCCGGACCACTTTCTTTCAGTACCATCAGTAGGTTTTAGACTTGTTATCCTGCTCATTGCGGTCCACCCGACTGTCGACTGTACCCGCCTGGTGACTGTTTGCAAGATGGAAACTTAGTTTCCTTTATTCTAGGGACTTACACAGGTGACTGTGGGGGTATACCACGGTACCTAGCGTAGACGTCGGGTCACACTTTGTAGAGTATACCCGGAGGGTTCTTCCATGTTTGAGTTTCACTTGCACCAATAAGTTTCTCTAGTGTTGGCTGGCGTAACTGTTATTCCAATTAGATAGTGGTTTGCTTGGTTTATCTTATAGGAATATTCCTGGTGTGTGCTTGGTTTTAAAATTTAACTAAATCCTTACTGTGTCCTTATTATTTTCACAAAGTGGAAGATCAAGAGATTCGTCGGTTGTGAAGGCTTGAGGTCCTGCCGCCAGTTACATTAGATCCACCACCGCCACCATTACAACGAAGACTTGACCAACAAGGGTCATTCGAAGCAACCGGGCCGCATGAAACTGTGCCTGATCCAACTCTAAGAGGAGATTACTCGAATCCAGAGGAACCCACTATTTCTGACCTTGGAGCGGAATCTCTCGAGCCGACTAACCCTCTGATCACTAAATTTTTGGTGCCAATCTTGGTACAAGTTGTCCCTTCGAGGGTAACACCTTACAAGCATCAGATAGTCTTGCAAGCAACTATGGAAGAAAATGCTGCTACTTTGTCTGAAAGTCCTCATACTCCCGTTTCGGCTACTACCACAGGGGGTATGTTTCCTCCTAACCCACCTTCACCAGTCCAGACCACAGTGGTATCGCCCCCCTCTACCTCAGGCAGTGGTCTGATACCGTCATCGATGATGACCACTGCTCCTGTCACGCAGAGTGCGACAAACCCTCCATTTTCATATGGGTTGCTTGAATTTGATTCAAAATCCGTCCTTACCTACTCCACATTATAGACCATGGGTCTGGGGGCAGGGATCTCAAACGCTCCCATGCAAGGTTCTACTAGGGGAACCTTAGATGTTATCCCTTATGGAGAGGGTCATATACCTCCTCCGTCCCCTTTTCTCAGTGGTGCTTTCCAACAACCCATTGGGCCGAATGCTAACTGCAACTTGTTTGGAGCAGGCAGTCTGGGACCTTTGGCTTACACTACGCCGGTGGAATCCATGTCATTCTCTTTGTTTAACATGTTTGGTAATAAATCCTTTTCTTTGGTTGTCGTCTCGGTCAGGGGAAACCCTAGTTTTGGAAAACAAAATCCTGCGCAAGGTACTATTCCTACACATGCGGCAAGTACAAGAGTTTTCTTCTCACAAGGACTTTGGAATGCTTGGCAAGGATCAATTCCCTTGCAAGGGATGCCGGTCGGGGGAAACCACTTCCATGGTCAATAGAACCTTGCCAAGGCTCAGTACCTATGCCCGTTGGATCGGCTGGGGGCATCCCCTTCTAGAATATTTGGAACACAACGCATGGATCAATCCCCGCCCAACCCACATCGTCCAATTACGGGAGTGAGCCGATGATATCCAAGCAAACGCAGTTTCTGTATCTTGGTCAAGGCCACGGTGCCTACCAGAACCCTGACCAACAACCCAACTTTTCCTTGCAACCTGGTGCCAATCAAACTCCAAGTCCCCTTTTTACTGTACATAGTACCCAACCCAAACTACCGTTTCTAACAATGTTACATCTGCCAAACTTGTCAGGTTTGATTAATGACCCGATTTGTCATGATCCATGTTGCCCCCCCATGCCGACTAAGTTGCCCTCATATATTCCAAAATTTGAAGGCAAGCATGGTGAAGATCTAGGTGATCACGTGACAAATTTCCACTTGTGGTGCTCATCAAACTCACTGCGATATGAATCTGTACAGTTGCACCTGTTTCAACACACTCTTATTGGGGGTGATGCGAAATGGTACATCGAGCTTGACTGCTCAAGGTATTCTTACTTTAACGACTTGGCTATGTTTTTCCTAACCATTTCCAACTACCCGTGAGATACGATGCCAACACCGAATTGCTGGCCAACTTGAACCAGACTAAGGATGATCATATCTCGGATCACATCTGAGAATGGCGGCATCGGAAGATCTTGATTAAGGTATAGGTCCCACCGACTTTCCTGCTAGAGTGGTTCCTGAAGTTTTTGGTGCCAGTTTTATCCAAGGATGTTGCAACTTCAGGAGTGTTTTCAGAGGAGGAGGTGATAATGAGAGCACAACAACTCGAACTGATTTACTCTCAATCTGGCTTAATCTATGAGATCTTTCCAGATGCGCCACGGTCCGTCCTCGACAAGGCCAAAAAAAAGTCCAGACCACATGCTGATGGTATAGTTGGTTCAACACAAGGAAAGTCCACTGATATGTTGTCAAATCAATTGCAACAATTGTCGATACAACAGACAATGACCATCCAAATATTCAGTTCGGCTGTTCCCCCTACCCAAACATCGGACGTACACAGTGTGCAGTCAACGAACCCAAAGGCCAACCAATAGCTTGATGAAAAGAAAAAACAATGAAACAAGAAGGGTAAAGGGGATAAGAAGCCTAATGACAATGCTGGCGGGGGAAACACAGAGAAGAGAAAGTCAAAGTATCCATGTAACCTTTGCACAAAAGACCACCCTATTCACCTGTGCCCTTGACTTGCGGAGGCCCAAAAGATATTGGCACAAAAACAACCTACTATGCTGAAGAACCCATTTCCACATGGGAAAAATATGGCTCAAGCCTCAGCTTCTTCGAGCGCGGATGGGGGCAGTCAGGGACCCCCGTGTCTTCTGGTAATACCTCAACCGTGAATGTTTATATGGTAAAAGGTAATGCTCATATAGCGACCATGACCCAAGATTACGGAACATCGAAATTTGTCAAGAATGGTAAATAAGCTGCAAACCCACCAGTTCCTCTCCAGATCGAGAAGACGATGGGTGAAACAATGACACAAATCTTGAAAGGGGCGTTCAAGAAAGATTCTCATAATCCAAACGTGAGGGTAGCATAGAACTACTATGTGGTGGAAAATTTGGCACAAAACCCTTGCGCGATGTCTGCGTTGGAAGTCCTCTAGAGATGACCTTCGCAGACAAAGGCTCTTTTATCCGCCTTGGGATCTGCAGAGACTTGTAATTCGGGAGCGATCGTTCTCGATCCAACTGACTTGAAACCTTGTCTCCCTTACCACGTTGCATTTTAGATAGTAGTGGCTCACACCACGAAATATTTTACTCGGAGTATCTTCTGCACGATGGTTGATGAGGGCGCCATGACATGTGTGATGTCGTTGGCATGTTGGAAGGCCATTGGCCAACCAATTTTGTCTCCATTGCCTACTTTGCTTACTTCTTTTGACGATTGTTATTTTAGACCACATGGAATCATTCCTTCTTTCCTCGTGTAGTTGGGAGGGAAGAGCATGTGCATCGAAGTTGAAGTGGTCAATGCGCCTCTCGACTACACCCTTCTGTTAGGAAGGAGTTTGACCTATGCAATGCATGCAGTGGTTGCCAAAATTTTTCAGGTCTTATTTTTTCCACACGAGGGTCGAATCGTGACCATTGACCAGTTTTCCTTCTCTTGTCCTGACTGTTCATTGGGGGCATCCACTGTCCCGATGATTGATAAACCTCATCTTGACACCGTCAACGTAGGGGTTGGTTTGTGTCCATCATTGTGTCCTTCTGATGATTCCAAGTTTATATCGATTGTCCCCGTCTAGCCTAGGGATGAAATATTTCAAGCGTCGTCGTTCCAAACGACTTACTTTCATGGTTCGTGGACTCTTCCTTCCCCATTGGCCTCGATGGAAGAGACAGGGCATTCTGGCATGGCCATGCTCTTGTCCGCAGTAGAAGTTTCATACAACATTGTCCAACAAGCTTCAACTGACCCTGATCCGACCCCCGCACAGGAGTTAGATCCAGTTCTCAAGCCTATTTGGGCTCAAGGNTCTGTTAGGAAGGAGTTGGACCTATGCAATGCATGCAGTGGTTGCCAAAATTTTTCAGGTCTTATTTTTTCCACACGAGGGTCGAATCGTGACCATTGACCAGTTTTCCTTCTCTTGTCCTGACCGTTCATTGGGGGCATCCACTGTCCCGATGATTGATAACCCTCATCTTAACACCGTCAACGTAGGGGTTGGTTTGTGTCCATCATTGTGTCCTTCTGATGATTCCAAGTTTATATCGATTGTCCCCGTCTAGCCTAGGGATGAAATATTTCAAGCGTCGTCGTTCCAAACGACTTACTTTCATGGTCCGTGGACTCTTCCTTCCCCATTGGCCTCGATGGAAGAGACAGGGCATTCTGGCATGGCCATGCCCTTGTCCGCAGTAGAAGTTTCATACAACATTGTCCAACAAGCTTCAACTGACCCTGATCCGACTCCCGCACAGGAGTTAGATCCAGTTCTCAAGCCTATTTGGGCTCAAGGTTCCCTTTCCACTACATATTCTTTAGACTCAGTCTTCCCCTCAGATGAGGTGATTCTTGAGGCATTGACTGGTCCAGACAGACCCTGGGATGATCTCCATCATAGATCATACTTCCTCCCAGAGTTAAGAAGAATAGAGGCATGTGAATTTGTGTTGACTATGACTGGAGATAGGTCTTATCCTACTAATCCTTTGGATAGGAATGTAGTTTACACCGAGGGTAATATGGCGAGTATCGCTCAAATGATCCCTATAGATATCTCCAGAACCCTTGGCATCATGAATAATTTCTTCATCAGAGCATACTTCTTCCCAGAAGAGATTCGAATTTACACAGAGTTATTCAAGGAATTCCGCGACGTTTTTGCTTGGTCTTACGAGGAAATGCCTGGCATCGATCCAATAATTGTCGAACATGAGATAATGACTTATCCTGACACCAAGCCGGTCTGACAAAAGCTTTTTCCAGTGAATCCTCGGAAAGTGACAACTATTAAGGCTGAAGTAGAGAAATTGCTTAAAGCCAGTTTCATCTACCTCGTATAGTTGATGCAATGGGTGTCAAATCCTATTCTGGTTAACAAAAAAACATGGTACAATTCGCGTGTGCATGGAATTCCATGACTTGAATAAGGCCTGTCTGAAAGATAATTTTCCCACCCCATTCATCGATCAGATTATCGATGAATGCACATGCTATGAGGTCTTTTCATTCATGGATTGTTTTTCGGGATATAACCAGATTCAGATCAAACCCAAAGACCAACATAAAACAACTTTTATCTGTCCTTGGGGAACATTTTCTTATCATAAGATGCCTTTTGGCCTGAAGAATGCTAGAGCCACCTCTCAGCGGGCCATGTATTTTTCTTTCCACGACCTTAGACATATAGTCGAGGCTTATCTTGATGATCTAACATCAGGCTCTCGCAAGAGATATGATCATCCCACACATCTTCGACTAATATTTGAATGATGTCGCTACTATCAGATTCACTTGAATCCTAACAAGTGCAGTTTCTGTGTGACATCGAGTCCTCTCTTAGGTTTCATAGTTTCTACAATAGGCATCATGGTATATCCTCCTAATTTTGAGGCGATAGTTCAGTTGCCTCCCCTGTGCACAATACCCCAACTTCAGAGCTTACAGGGGAAAGAAAAATTTCTTCAGTGTTTCGTCGCAAAGTACGTTGAGATCACTAAAGGGTTCATGCTTTTATTGAAAAAGGGAGTCCATTTTTGTTGGGACGAAGCTGCTCAATGCTCTTTTGAAGCATTGAAACACTCCCTTATGTCTACCCCTCTTCTTTGACCTCCTGATTATAACCGAGATTTCTTGTTGTACTTGGCTACTGCAAAGTCGACCATCGACATGGTCTTGGTTCAAGAGGATGATCTTCTCAAGGAGCATGTGATTTATTACCTGAGCCGAGGCCTGGTTGGGTTGGAGCTCAACTATTCCCATGTTGATAAGCTTGTGTTGGCAACAATACATGCTATCCAACGGTTCCATCATTATATTCTTCTTTGTAAGACCACCTTCATTGCCGTTGTGAATCCCTTTCAATATGTGTTGACACGACGGGTCATTGGTGGAAAGATCAATAGATGGATTTTAATCCTCCAGGAATTTGACTTGGATTTTGTTTCTGCGAAATCCAGAAAGTCGCTGGTCTTTACAGAACTTATTTCAGAACTTCTGGTCGAATCAAGTGATGTCACGCCCAAAGAATCACCTATTAAAGGAGATATTTTTCTGATTGCATCTTCAGACCCTTGGTATGGAGATATACTAGTCTATCTACAGACTTTGAAGTGCCCTTCTTCTGCCTCCCACGACGAGCATCGGTGAATTCACCATCAGGCACAAAAATATCTCATACTTGATGACACTTTGTATCGTTGAGGCGTAGATTGTATTCTTCACACGAGGAAGTATAAATCATTCTTAACGAATGCCACACTAGATCATGTGGTGGTAATTTGTCCGGTTGGAAACAACCCAAAAGATTCTACGATCTGGTTACTTTTGGCCTACGTTAATCAAGGATTGCGTTGAGTCGATCAAGAAGTGCCACCCGTGTCAGATCTTCTCTCGAAAGATGAGGGCACATCCTTCTCCCATGTTTCCCATCATCGTTGTTGGTCCCTTCACTAAGTGGGGGATTGATTTTACTACATGTCACCCAACTTCAACTAGGGGGGATTGTTATATCATTGTAGCAGTAGACTACTTCACAAATTGGGTCAAGGCTATGCCAACGTTCAACAATGATGGCGAAACAAAAACTCTCTTCATTTTTAACCAGATAGTAGCAAGGTTCGACATACCGAGGGAGATTGTCACTGACCATGGCAGTCACTTCTAGAACAAAATGATGTCCAAGTTAACATTAAATATTGGGTTGAGGCAAGAACATTCATCACCCTACTACCCACAAGAGAATGGTCAGGTGGAAGATGTGAATAAGTCCCTCAAGACTATTCTTCAATGAACGATCAATTCTGCCAAGTCAAATTGACATTTGATGTTGTACTCAACATTATGGGCCTACCGAACATCTGTAAAGACTGCCACCGATTTCTCACCTTTTCAACTCATTTACGGGCTGGAAGCAGTCTTGTGTATTGAGTTCCAGATCCCATCTTTAAAGTTGGCAGTAGAGTTACTTCCAGACACTTCATCGCTTGATGAATGCTTATTATATCTCGAGCATCTCGATGAGCAACGTCATGATGCAACCTTGGCCAACAAGGCTCACAAGCAACAAGTCAAGTGTTAATATGATCAGTCTAGTCGTCCTCAGATTTTCTTTGAAGGCGATCTTGTCCTGGTCTACAACCAAGACAAGAATCACCTGGGGGCAGGAAAGTTCAAATCCATGTGGTTCAGACCTTTCATCCTGAAAGAGGTCTTAAATAAGGGCGCTTATCATCTAGTTTACTTTGAGGAAAAATCCTTGGTGGAGCCTAGAAATGGGCTCTACCTCAAGAAGTATTACTCTTAGGTTGGTTGCCTGGGTGACTTCTTGTACATATGTATAGTTCTTATATAGTCTTTTTTCTTTTTTTGTTTTATGCACGTGTTGTTATTTATGTCATATTTTCACTGTGGCAGATGTCAAGTGAATCGGAGGTGTTCTTTGGGTTCATGGACGACACTAGTCGACACACTCGGAGGCTTGCTTCCGCAGCTTGGGTGATTTTCACACCTCAAGGCAAGTTTCTATCTTCTGGAGGTATCTGTTTAGGTGACGCTACAAACAATGTTGTCGAATACAACACAGTGATAGAGTTGCTTCATGATGCTTTGTCACATGGAATTTCTCACCTCCAGGTCTACTTAGATTCTCAGTTGGTTGCGTCCCAGTTAAATGGGTTTTACTGTGTTTATGATCCTAATTTACACCGACGTTTCCTTAGGGTACATCTCTTAGAATGCTACTTTGATTACATTATGTATATCCATGTTCCTATGAGATTAAATCAAATGACAGATACTCTAGCTAATCAAGTATTAGATTGGCATGTTGCACACACATAAAAATAAACACACACATACACATGTACATACATTTGTAAAAAATGTGATCCATAAAACATAAAATATGTATATATATATATATATATATATATGTCAAAAAGTGTCAGAGTACATAGGTGGGTGCGAATGCCTCAAAAATAATATCCGGTATACATCACGGGGCTTATGCCCTAAAAACTATACAAAAAGTTCCGTCGACACATAATGAGTCCAGCCTATCTAAGCTCAGGTCCTATTATCCCTACCATAGTGAACGACGATGTTAGACAAATTCCAGAAAAGTTGGACCCAATTCTGTGGCACCCCCACTACATGAGGCTGCATAGATGGCGGGAGATCCTCGACCTCGTCCATAGTAACTGTGCAAGTGAGCGCAGTGAGGTTCCACTCCACCCGTCTCAAAACTCTCTCAGCCTCTTCGGATGGAGGTCCCCCTGCAACTGCTGGTCCGCCGACTACTATTGGTGCCGCCTCTGGTCAAGGACGTCGCTGAGTCCTCGTGAAGTCTGTCAGGTGCACTGGTCCCACGTCTGTACATAACATATACATAGATGTCAATACGCTGATGCATACAAAAATGATATATATAAAAGAAACTAAAAATTAAATAAATTTA